>AWOL01S0037771.1:6397-18402 GCA_000715115.1 Nicotiana otophora | reverse complement strand
AGCCTCTATAGTTGAAGAAGAGTATTATGATAATGTCAGCAACAAGGACCCGACTATACTTCAAACACAATACACAATGAACGAAAGATACATGACTTCGAAATGAAGTGGAGCTCACCAAGTCAGCTGGGAAGAGGGTGTATCGCTGTCACTGATCAATGTCTCCTGCTGTGGAACCACCTGCATCCATTAAGGATGCAGCGCCCCCAGCAAAAAGGACGTTAGTACAATCGAATAGCACTAGTATGTATAACTAAACACCTTCTCAATAGAATGAATAATATTATGAGGAGGAACAATCATAAAATCAATGGAAGCCTCGAACAATACGAAAACATCAATTTGAACCACATAAATTTTGAAGCAAATTTCCATATTTTTAAGTTGGAGATCCTTAGTGTCGATGTATCATCGTTCATAATACAATTGTTCACAATACCAATACTACCGTACTTTTAGCATAGAGTTTGATCATGACACAATCAGCTAGGCCATTTCAATAGAGACATCAACCACAATCACTCTCAATACCAATACCACCGTACCTTTACCATAGAGTCTGATCACGACCCAATCGACTAGGCCATCACATTAGAGGCATCAACCACAATCACTCTCAATACCAATACCACCGTACCTTTACCATAGAGTCTGATCACGACCCAATCGACTAGGCCATCACATTAGAGGCATCAACCACAATCACTCTCAATACCAATACCACCGTACCTTTACCATAGAGTCTGATCACGACCCAATCGACTAGGCCATCACATTAGAGGCATCAACCACAATCACTCTCAATACCAATACCACCGTACCTTTACCATAGAGTCTGATCACGACCCAATCGACTAGGCCATCACATTAGAGGCATCAACCACAATCACTCTCAATACCAATACCACCGTACCTTTACCATAGAGTCTGATCACGACCCAATCGACTAGGCCATCACATTAGAGGCATCAACCACAATCACAATTGCAATTACAATTTCANGTGTGCGGTATGGCGCCCGATCGCGACCCGATCGGCTAGGCCATTTCATTCGAGACATCAACCTTTTTATATCAGTCATTTCATTTCATACTTCTTTCATGTCTTTTCATTTCATTGGCACTAGTAGACACAATTATAAAATCATTCTTGGCACTTGGCTGTATTTCATAATTCAAATTCTTTTTTCCACTTTCAAATGTCATCATCGTCATCAACAACAACAAGGATTTTCAATTCAAGTCTTTAAATACTCATGGGAGAAACTAAGAATCTTAGGCACATAGAGAGTTTTCACACAATTTGGCATAACAACCTTCATTCGAACTTGACTTGAAGTCTTATCATTTTCAACACACATCCCATACGTTGAACACATCCTCAAATTATAAGATAACATGATAAAAGCATTTGGAATTCATATTGAACATATATCTTTCAACACAAGCATATGCGGAATGGCCAATTTTATAATGATCAATTCGGGACTTACACAAATTACACGAACACCGTGGGATTCAATTCTAATAGAAGAGTTTTGCCAACATACCACAATTGAGCTTCCTTAAACTCTAAAATGTTCTGTAATTCTTAGCAACTTCAATCTATTTTAGAAATATAAAAAGATGAACCAAAATTAGGAAGATGATCATGGTTGTAGCTCATTTGAGCATTTTATCAAACACTAGGTGTGCATTAAGGTTTCAAAGTTCTTTTATGGAGGATTCCATCATCCCACAACCCATTCTTTACAATGTGTAGCTCACAATCTTCCTACACCCTTTGATAACACATGGATGCGAAATAAACCACTCTCATACCCAAGAATTGTCTTGCTAATTTCCCATTTTTAGATAAATTTCGAAATTTAGGGCTAGGGTGTAGAATCTTACCTCTAGAATGAAGACCTAGTGAGTTTTCCTTGTTAATCTTCAAAGATTTGAGCAATAATTGAAGGACAATTTGTTGAAGATCTCTCTCCCACTCTAGGTCACTCTCTCACTCTCAAGATATCTAGTTTTAGCTAAAAAATGACTTAACCCCTCTCTCTACCTGGCCTTGGGGTTATTGAATGGGCTCCTACGTGTGCGGCCGCGCACCTGGGCAAGTGGCAGCCCACACTATACAGAAACTCCCAAATATGTGCGGCCGCGCATCTGGCCATGCATATGACATAGGACCAGTACAATGACCATAACATTTTGTATACATATCCAAATGACAAAACGGTTTGATGCGTTGGCAACTAGACTCAAAGAACTAAACTAAGTCTTTATAGTTTGGTAGCAGCATGCGTTTGAAGTAGGATGTTGTGCGAATTGAGACATACTTTCCACGTAATGTATCTAACTTATTCCACACAAATTCTTTCCATTCACAAAACTCTTTAGAATGTTCCAGCACATCTTAAACACATATTTTCATTTCAAAATGATGTGGTTCTATCCCATGGGTCTCCTTTGATACTCGAACATGTCATTCCCAAATACTATTAGCGCACTTTAAAATCTTAAATCATTAGGAAATATTAACGGGGCCTTACACTACCAGAGGTCAAAAATAACATCAAACAACATCAATTCTACAAATCGTAGCCTATTTCAAGCCTATTGAAACTATGAACATCCGACTTCCAAAACTAATGCCGATTCATACCAAAACAACTCCGATTGACCTCAAAGTTTGCACACAATTCATAAATGGCATGGCGAACCTATTCCAATTTCCATAATTTCAATCCGACCCCGATATCTATAAAGTCAACTCCAGTCAAACTTCTCAATATTCCAAACCTTCAACTTTCTAACTTTTGCCAATTCAAGCTGAAACGACATACAAACCTCCAAATCACTATCCGGACATACTACTAAGTTCAAAATCACCATTTTGAGATATTGGAACAATCAGAACTCCATTCCGGAGTCATCTAAATAAAATTAAAACTACGGTCAACTCCTTCAACTTAAACTGCAAACTTTGAGACTAAGTGTCCCATTTCACTCTGAAACTCACCCGAACATAAACCAAACACCAGCAGAAAGTCACATAACCATAATACAACATAGAGGAGAAAATAAATAGGGGATCAGAGCAAAAATACATAAAATGACAGGCCGAGTCATTATAGCGATCACGAGGAGTAAGTCGCAAGCACGTAGAGTGTTCTGTATGGCAGGCAAAATGTACTTCGAGTTCGCGAAGTGGTGATGTATTTGCAAAGTATTGGATGGGAATGGTCATCGTGATCACGAGTAGACAGTCGCATTCACTTAGAAGGGTGAGTTCAGCTTAGGTGTCAGGCAGTAAGCCTTCATGACCGCAATGTGGTTTCCATGTTCATGTAGTTCAAGAGTATGTTGTTCTTTGTGTTTGCAACCATGAGCTCGCATTCGCGTAGAGTCGTTTGGAGGACCGGGAAGTTTATTCTTTGTGATCGCAAGGATATGTTCGTTATCACAAAGGGTATGCCTGGGTAGACTATTTAACATCTCTATTTCAAGGGTTTGGTCAATATAGCACATTTGGAGTTAGAGAGCTGGGTTTTGGGCAATTTGGGAGGGGATTGTATCACGATTTGGGTTAGGGTAAGTAAATTTTACTTGAGATTTTTATATTCCATGATTCTATCATTGTTTCTAGAATTTAACTGTTAATTAAAGTGAAGAAATTGGGGATTTTGGTAAAAAATTTCCTGAAGTTAAAATTTAAGATTTGAAAGTCATTTCAGGTCAGAATTGGATGAAATTTGTATGGTTGAACTTGCAAGTGAATGGGTGTTCAGAGTTTGTGAGTTTGATTGGATTTCAAGGTGCAGTCTCGGGGTTGATTTTTGGGGTTAACTTTTTGATTTTGATAAAGATCAGAGCTTTATTGTTGAAGTTATTGTCTACAACATTATTTGATGATATTAAGTTGTTTGTGACTACATTCAAATTGTTCGGAGGCCGATTCGCGTGGGAAGGGATTTTTGGAGTATTGACTCTCACATTTTGAGGTAAGTAACATATCTAATCTAGGATTTGAGGGTAATTAACCCTGGGAACTATGTTACACGAGACATATTGAGGTGACACATATTCTAGGTGACGGGAATGGATGCATGCATCGAAGTGTTCATGATTACGGGTGGTTTTAGACTATTATGAGATTTTTTTTCTATCGTGCCTTGCTATATCCGTATCGTCTCGACTTTTAAGGTTAATTGAGCCATGATTCATATTAGAAACAACATATATGATATGTGCTATTTGTTCGAAACATGATAGAGCTTGTTCTTGCTATTTATGATCTATTTACCTAAATTGCACTCATAATCTCAGTCACGATGCTATGCCCGTGTATGATATCTTTATCTCAGTACTTTCTTATTTGATTCTTTATATGTTATTGGTGCCTCATATGTGTAACACTATTAAACTGAGTTTTGTGAGATGCGATTATCTGATACTTGACCAATTAATGACTAAGCTTGGGCCATAGAGCCGATTTGGTATTGATTTTGAGGTGACACATATGCCATGCTCACATTAGGCTAAGTGTTATTGTTTTCAGGTGATACGTGCACTAGGACCTATTATATGGACTATGTGATTATAATTAGAACATGGGCAGGATCCGCCTCTTAGGAGTCTTACATGTCAGCAGTGGGCGCATGCATATTGTTTTATATACGTGTTTGATGATAGGTAGTCATGCCAGCACCCGAACAATGCTATGTGTGATTACTCTTGTTTATTTGACATGTATATTTGACATGTACATTTCTCATGCTAGCGGGTAAATTAAATTTATTATCTGTGTGATGTTTTAACGGTTATATATGGAAAGTATGCCTAAATTCCTGATATGTGAACGAGTTGAACATGATATTATTTAGCTACATGCATACATTGTTTTTCTTTTTATCATGAGTTGTTATTAGTTATTAATATTGGTATCATATTATTTCTTCTTAGCTTGTCACTACTTTAAGACCAAGGTTAGTTTTGTTATTTATTGCATGGGGTTGGTTGTACTCATAATACACTCTGCACTACGTGTGCAGATCCAGGAACTTCCGGACGAGGTGACCTCTAAAGTTCTTATAATGACATGATTAGTCATTTTGAGTATTGTAGCCACGTTCCCCTATTTATTCTCTCTTCATTTTTTATTTGTGGTTACGCAACTTGTCGGGGTGGTTGGTTTGGTTCCGGGTGAGTTTTGTAGTGAATTGGGACACTTAGTCCCAAAGTTGGAAACTTAATTTGAAAGAGTTGACCGGAGATTGAATTTTGTATTAACGACCCCGGAACAGTGTTTTGATGGTTTCGATAGCTTAGTATAGTGATTTGGGACTTAATCATATGTCCGGATGTGAATGTGGAGGCCCGTAGGTTATTCTGACTTGAATTGGCGAAAGTTAAAAAGTTGAAAGTTTGGAAGGTTGATAGGTTTGACCGAGGGTTGACTTTTTTGATATTTTGCTCGGATTGTGATTTCGGGAAGTGTCATAGGTCCATTATGTCATTTGGGACTTGCATGCAAAATTTGAGGTCATTATGAGGTGTTTAAGCTTTTTCGTCGTTAGTTTTGAATTTGGAAATATTCATTAGTTCATTAGGCTTGAATTGGGATACGATTTGTGGTTTTGTTGTTTGATGTTATTTGAGGGTTCGAGTAAGTTTGTATTGTGTTTTAGGATTTGTTAGTGTAAATGGCTGAGGTATCGAGGGCTTCAGGTGTGTTTCCAATGGGTTTCAGACTTTCTTCATGTGTTGGAACTTTTGATTTCTATGCTTCTGGTATCCTTCTTCGCGATCATGAAGAATGGGTCGCAATCACGCAGAGTCTTTGCTAGCACATGGGTTTTTTCACTATGCATTTGTGAAGAGAAGGATCCATTCGTGAAGCCTTGGGGTGTTTGTTCATCATGAATGCGAGTGTCGTGCCGCATCCGCATAGAAAGAATGCGAGGTTGTATGGTGGCATGCATTGTTCATTGCGGTCACGTGGACGAAGCCACGATCACGAAGCCTAAGGACATTTTCTCACCATGTTCGCATTTGTAGCCTCGTGTTTGCGTAAGAGGTTTAGGGATTTGGTGAAATTTGTTTTTCGCGATCGCGAAGTCTTTTCCACGATAATGGAGAGTTGGTGAAAGATAGTGCTCTATTTCGAGGGTTTGGTCCATTTTACCATATTTTGAGTTGTAGATCTTAGTTTTGTGCAATTGTTGAGAGCATTTTCATGGTTTGGGCCGGGGTAAGTGTTTTTGACTCAGAGTTTCCCATTATTCATGATTCCATCATTGTTTGTATTATTAAAATAGTGATTTGTGTTGGAGAAATTTGGGGTTTATTTAAAAGCTTTCCAAAATTATAAACTGAGGATTTGAAGGTTGATTTGAGGTTGAAAATGGATAGTAGTTTATGGTTGGACTCGTATCGAAATGGGTGTTCAATATTTGTATGTTTGGTCAGGTTCCGAGGTGCGGGCCCGGGTTGACTTTTTAATTTTCAATAATAATTGAATCCTTATTATCCTGTCACGCCCCGAACCCGAGGGTGGGACCGGTGGTCAACCAAGATAACCCGGTCGAGCAAGCCCGTACAATACCTTCTACCCGAACATACTCATGAATGATAATAAAATCCAATTCATTAATTAATCAGTGGGGAGGATGAAGTAATCAACAACACCAATTCATTATGAGCAATTACATCATTTATAAGCTTCCAAAGTACATACTTTTTCATAGTCTAATGTGGAACGTGTAATCCAATTACAACATTACTAGTTTAACTTTCCCAACCCCAACATACCACCCACGCTATGTCTACGGATCCTCTATTATATACAAAAGAGTACAATGATAGTGACGACAATAAGGCTCCGGCCATACCTCAAAACATGGTGATAAAATGAACAAAATATACATGACCCCGAGTGAAGTGAGGCTCACCAAATCAGCTAGGAAAAGAGTGTAGTGCTATCGCAGATCAGTGCCACATGTTGTGGAACCATCTGCATCCATCAAAGATGCATCAGCCCTAACAAAAGGGACGTTAGTATTGTCGAATAGTACTAGTATATATGACTAAATACTCTCTCAAAGAAATGAGCAGTAATGCAAGTAAGGACAGTCATAATATCAGTTAAAGCCTCAAACAATTACCAAATATCAAATTAGATACACTTGAAGTTTTAAATACATTTCCCAATTTTAAGTTGGGAAATCTTTGGTACAAGTATACCACTATTCACAATTTCGATTTCGATTTCAAACACAGTCACCACCATGTGTGCGGCATGGCGTCCGATCACGACCCGATCGCTTGGTAGTCTCATGTGAAATATCACCATTTTCTATCAATCACCCCATTTCATATTTCTTGTACATCCCTTCATTTCATATGCACTAATGGTCACAATTGTATTATTTATCTTGGCACATTTGCCGAGTTCCATATTTCACATTTCGCATTATGTGATTCATATTTCATTTTTTGTATTTTATGCACACCTTTTTACTTTCAACCATCATCATGGACTTTCCAACAACAAGGCATTTCTATTAAAGACATTTAAGCATACATTTGAGCAAATAGGAGTCTTAGGCACATCATGATTTCTTACACAATCTTTCATTAGCATTCATTTGAAACACAACTTGAAGTCAAGGCATTTAGATATGCAACCCATACTTTGAAAACATTCTCAAATAGTAGTACAACATAACAAGAGCATTTGAATTACATATTGATCATGGATGTCTGTTGACACCAGCTTATTCCGGTAATCGATTCACAATGAGTAACTCGGGACTTACATGGATATTGTGGGGATCTATTTTTAAGAGAAGTGTTTAGCCAACATACCTCAATTGAGCTTCCTTAACTCTAAATTTCTACAACGTTCCGGAACTTCTATTCTAATAGAGTAGTTTAGCCAACATACCTCACTTTGAGCTTTCGCTAAATTACTACAACGTTCCGGAAAATTTAGCAATCCCAGTCTAGTTTGAGACATAACAAAATTGAACACAAATTAGGAAGATATTCATGGTTTCCTTCACTCCTCAACCCAATCTTTACTTATTTTAGCTCAACAATCTTCCCACAAACCTCATTGCTACAAGCAGGTATAATTAATACTCTTACACTCAAGAATCATACTCCCAATCACCCATCTTTTAGCCCCAAACTCGAAATTGAATACTAGGGGTTTGAATCCTACCTCTTGAGTGAAGATCTTGTGAGATTTCCTTGTTGGATTTCAAGTCTTGAACAAGATCTTGATGAACAAAACACTTCATCTACTTCCTCTCTCTAGAATACTCTCACTTCTCTCTAAAATATAAGGTTTTAGCTCAAGAAATGACTTAACCCCTCTCTCTACCCGGCCTTGGGGTTATTTAATGGGCTCTTATATGCACAGCCGTGCACTTGGGCAAGTGGCCGCGCATCTAGCCATGAACACAAGGCAGAAACTCCCAAATATGCGTGGACGCGCATATGACATAGGTCCAGTAAAATGGCCATACCTTTATGTAAAAATATCCATATGACGAACGGTTTGATGTGTCGGAAACTAGACTCAAAGCAATTTAATTTAATAGGTATATCACTACCTAAGTCTTTATATGGAGGTAGTTCTATTCATTTGAAGTCGGGTCTTTTGCCAATTGAAACATCATTTCCACTTAATGTATCAAACTTGTTCCACACAAGTTCTTTCCATCGACAAAACTCCTTAGTATGTTCCAACACACCCTAAACATACAATATCAATTCGTAATGATGTGTCTCTATCCCATAGGTTTCCTTTAATACTCAAATACGTTATTCCCAAATACCGTTGGCGCACTTTAAAATCTTAAATCATTAGGAAATATTTACGGGGCCTACATTGACTCTTTGATATCAGGGTCAAAATCCAATTCTAGAAAATTTGAATAGGTCTGTTATGTTATTTATGACTTGTGTGCAAAATTTGAGGTCAATCGGATTTGAATTGATATGTTTCGGCCTCAAATGTAGAAGTTGGAATTTGTTAGTTTTCATTAGGCTTGAATTGGGGTATGATTTGTATTTTTGCATTGTTTGATGTGGTTTGAGGCTTCGATTAAGTTTGTATGATATTTTAGGACTTGTTCAGGAATTTATTTGAGGTCCCGAGGGCCTCGGGTGAGTTTCGGATGTTTAACGAATCGAATTTGGACCCGGAGTTTTGCTAAAGTTTTTCTGGTGCACTCTCTGGTTTCCTTCTATGCGATTATGTGAGAAGGTCCGCGATTGCGTAGGCTAAATTGGTAAGCTATAATTTTTGTGCTATTCGATCGCGTAGGTATGTCCGCGATCAAGAAGCTGTTCGCCAGCAATACTACGCGAACGCGTGGACTAAGCCGTTTTTGCATAGTGTGAAGGAGCGAACTAGAAAGTTCACGCGTTGTGCTATGCGATCGTGTGTGGCTATCTGCGATCGCGTAGGGTGGAGGAAGTTGTGCTTCGAGATGGCGTGAAGGGATTTGCGAGTGCATAAGGTAAAATGTTGGCAGGGGAAAATTGTGATTCGCTATCGCGTGCGTTGGTCCGCGATTGCATAGAGGAAATGACTGGGCAAAAGAACTTAAGTTCTAAAAATGATACTCCATTTTTGAGGATATGGAACTTGGGGAAAGGTAATTTTCAGAAGAGTTTCAAGGGAAGATTAAGTGTTCTTATATCAATTTTGGTCAAATTACCCAAATCTATAGTTATTTTAGCATTTAATTGGTGTTTTAGGTTGGAAAACAATTGTGAAAACTCTTAAGGTTAAATTGAAGATTTGAGGGTCGAGTTGATGTCGGAATTTGGTAAAATTTGTATGGTTGGACTCGTGGTTGGATGGACGTTCATATTTTGTGGCTTTTGTCAGGTTCCAGGACCTGGCCCTACTGGCAAGTTTTGAGTGGAATTTCGGATTTTGTTGGAAAATGTATATTTTTATATGGAATTAATTCCTATAATTTGTGTTGACTGTATCGAATTAATGGTGACTAGATTTGAGCCGTTCGGAGGCCGATTTGCGAGGCAAGGTCATATTGCAAGAAAGAATTACACAGTTTGAGCCAAGTAACACTTCTAAACTTGATTCTGAGGGTATAAATTCTTGAAATTACGTGTTATGCGGCAGCTTTTGAGGTGACGCACATGCTAGGTGACAGGCGTGTAGGCGTGCACCATAGAATTCATTACTTAATTGATTATGTGAAAATTTATAATCATGTCATTATCCACATATCCTCCACATGTTAAAGGAATTGAGATGAGACTCATATTAAAGCTCATGTTTAGACTACGTGTTGATATTTTTGGGACCCACAAAGAGTGTGTTGTTGTTGAATTAATTATTTAAAATTTTAATTTCTACTCAGTCACATATATTATTTGCATATCATATCATTTTGTCAGGCTGATTTTCATGACATTGTGAGCCCGAGAGACCGGAGAGGTTAATGACTGAGTGAGGCCAAGGGCCTGATTGTGAGTTATATTTATGGAATCTGGCTGCACACCGCAACATGCTCTATTGATTTATGCCATTTACTGGCTTATTATATAGCTTTGGCTGAAGGAGCCCCTCCGTAGACCCACACAGTGAGCGCATTGGATATTATATTTAGGATGGAGTTGCATGGGCATGGATTTGCCATATATATTAACATTTGGAATGGTGTTCCCAGGGCATGAAGTTGCCTTATTTATTTATATTTGGGTTGGACTTCCCAGGGCGTGGGGTTGCCTTATTTATTTACATTTGAGGTAGAGTTCCCAGTGCATGGAGTTGCCTTCTTTCATTTATATCCAGGATAGATTGGCCATATACAGTACTGAGTGACTAACTGTCTGTTGATATTTATATTGAGGGATGGATCTTCCCTGGGCTGGACCTGCATGTACAGTACTGAGTGATTCAGTACTCTGAGAGTGTGAGTACGTGATGCTTCCATGGTAGTATACCATATATAGCATGTACATTGGCAAGTAGATATAGAGATGTCATATTCCTCGTATCAAACAGAGTTGATTTATTTTACTTGTATTAAGTTATCTGTTGAACTTAAAAACATGCCTATATTTCTGTACTGTTATTTCATATGCCTGATCACGAAAGTGACCAAGCAAGCAGATGATGATGGTTCAGCTGGTAAGCTAGCAATCTTACGAAATGAAGGAGGAGGAGACCATTCTATTATAAGTTGAAAGCGCAGTCGATAGTCCTCGTATTGGTAATTATTATACGCTAAAAGTCTATATAAGATATAGAAGGTGTTGAGCTCCTCACTACTTTCAGCCCAAAGATTCCTCTTATTACTTATGAAGTACATGAGGTCGGTTGTACTTATACTACATTATGCACTTCGTGTGCAGATCCAGGTACTTCTGGATACGGTGGCTGTTAGGTTTCAGAGAAAAACTATTGGAGATTATCGAGGTAGCTTCTTGGCGTCCGCAGACATTGACTCTCTTTTCTTTCAGTTATTTGTATTGTTCTATATTTCCAGAAAGTGTTTTATCAGTCAGAGAATATTATCATTTAGATGCTCATATACTCAGTGACACCGGGTTTTGTTAGTGTAATTCTATCAGTATTTTTGGGATTTTCTATTAAATTTAATATTATATTTTCTATCGTAAAAGAATATATGATTTATTAAGGTTGTCGGCTTACCTAGTATGAGATAGGCGCCATCACAACAGGTGATATTGTTGATCGTGAATGTGCCATATGTTGATTGGGTGAGTATTTATGAGATTTATATGTTTCCTACATCATTAGTAGGGTTGGGAAGGTTTATAACAAAGTTTTAGTTGATATAAAGATAGTTACCAGTACTGGGTTGGATTATAGGCACCTATTGTGGCCGGTGGTGTTGATATGGGTTGATGGGTGATGTGTTTCGTCATGTGGTTATACCTTGTTGATTTATGCATGAGTTTTTATGGCGGGTTGCGGTTGATACAGTGTGTTTATGTGAAGAT
>AWOL01S0037763.1:0-12913 GCA_000715115.1 Nicotiana otophora | reverse complement strand
ATTTGTGTTGTGTCCAATTTTTTGCGTGCACGGATTATGGAAGGACCTGGTTTTTCTATGTGTTCTTTATACTACTGTTGCGAAATAATAAATGAAGAAATTAAAGAACACAAGTATTTTACGTAGAAAATACCTGGCTCAAAAGGTGAAAAAACCACGACCTGCTTCCCAGTAGGATTTTCCCACACTCTCCACTAAATCACTGAGCCAAACACTGCATTTACAAAACAATTTTATAAACCTAGGATTAACTCTAATCCCGTTGTGGCAACCGGCCTCTATCTGATGCGACAACTTCAAGTTAGTTCTAACTTGAATACTCTGAGTACCTATTACAATTGCCTCTAGATAAAGCCGAAAGGTACAATATAAAAATACCTACTACAATTGAACTAGAATAAAAGACATACACTTGGAGTTGGTTCTTCTATCTGGTTTATATAGCTTCAGGTTCTCACACTTGAATTACACACGAACTACTTGCAAAATGCCTTGCTATTTTTGCTCTCAATTCACGTTTAACTTCTGCTTTTGTGCGATACGTGTAGAATGAGAACATCCAGCGATTTATAGAGTTAGTAGAGTAGAAAATAACTAGAGTTCTAATGCTACTCTTCCTTGGTGGAAGAGTTCTAATTAATCTCAACTCCTAACTCCTTTCTTATCTTGGATAATGTTCTCATTGAGTAAGGAGTCCTTCTCCTTATTAATTATGCAATATTTTCGATCAGGAGATATCTATTATTATGCCAGATTTCGTTTATCTCCTACATGTTCATCTCACGTGCTTTGAATCTGCCCATGTCTATGCCTACCAGTGATGGACCTGGTTCATCTCTGAGTTCCTTTGTCAATCTTTAAAACTATTCTTTACTTTGGCCAACAGATAGTAATTATTTACTTTATTCGCACATTTTATTCATTAAAAGTACAAATAGCTTATTCACTTCCTTGCGCATATTTCATTACATAAAAAAGATATTTTTCATTATATATATACTAATCATTCTTCTATTTAGATTCTTGCATAAATAATAACTCGATGATTCTTTTATTAAATCACACAATTCCTTATTTAATTAATTTAGGTGCAACCAGGAACCGCATTTTAGTGGAGTAGATGAGATGCCTAACCCCTTCTCCTTAGGATAACTTGAACTCTTACCTATAATCTCACGAGTTTCAAAGATCTTGCACTGAGTTAACATAATATTATTTTAGGTGTCCTACTGTACCTTAAATACTAGGTGGCGACTCCTTAATTCTAATCAACCTTGTAGAGTCCTATATGTTGTATTCTGTTTTAACCTGTGCAAAATAGGGTGTAACAACTGAAAGTGCAAAAAAATCATTATCTCCCCGTGGCATGCGTCACGCCAGGCTCTCGCCAGGTCTACTTTGGTGCAAGTTTGCTGGTTGTTATGTAAAAATCACTCTGCATGCCCCAAAACTCACCCGAACCTCCGGAACTCCTCCAAACTATCCTGACAAGTCTTAATACCCTATATGGACTTATCCAAAGGCTCAAAATAGGAAGCGAAGCGCTATAATCAAAATACACATGAATCTAAATACAACATACAAATTTATCTGAAGCATCAAAACATGAACCAAAGTGACATTACTAGAATCAAGGGGTAAGGTCTCTACTAAATTTTCCCTTTATCTTCCAAATAGCAAAACAATATTATTCCAAAAGATTTCCCGGTACTCCCAATTTCTCCGGCCGCCTCATTTCCTCCAAAATAATGCCCAACCCCCCACAAAGACGAGTTTAGGGAATATTTATAGGTTAGGGTCGAAGTGACCAAGTCCAAAATCATAGAGGAAACGAAAATAACTCGGAAAGACCATGTCGTCACGTCATGCTCAAATCTGGCCGCCCTAGGAGGCACCTCCCACCGTGGGATGTGGAGGCTTTGCCGTGTTTGGCTCTGAATCGCAGCCTGAAAGGCGAAAGTCATTCACTTTCTCGCGATGTGCCTCGTTACGTTCTCTTTTCTGCTTCACGTCGTTGCCCAAGTAACCTCTTTATGTTCCTTCTTCATTAGGGATGGGCTTTCGGGTAGTTCGGATTGGATATGAAAATTTCGATTTGGATTTTCTCTTTTTGATTGAAGAAATGACAATCCAAATCTAATCCAAATAAGCTCGGATTGGATCAAATTTTTTAAGTTCGGTTTGGATATTTTGGATTTTCGATTTTGAGCTTATAAGTTGAGATGTTTCTTTTTTTTAGAAAAATGAATATCCGAATGAAGTACTCATATTAAATTGCTTGAAAAATTCCTCATTCTCATCGACTAAATAAAGTATTCAAGTATGTAATTATTATCAAGAAAATACAACAAAGACATTAATACGGATAAGAAGTAGCAATAGTAAAATCATGTCCAAATAGAAAGTATTCCGACAGTAACTTATTAATTAATATTAAATATATGAGATAATATCTAATGGGTAGGGTATTGAACTTCTTACTATTGGCATATGGACGATGAACTAAATATAAAGTATAAAAATCTCGGATTTTCGGATATCCAAATATCCAAAGTACCAAGTCCAATATCCAATCAAAAATCTAAAAGTTTTAAAAATTAAGTCCAAAATCCAGTACATAGTCCGAAAATCCAAACAAAAAATACAAAAAAATTCAAATTGTGGTTTAAATTTCGGTTTTACCCAAACTATGCCCATCCCATTCTTCAAGTTTACTTAAGTTTTTTGTGTTCTTTTCATGCAACCATTATGTCATAATGTTTCAATCATTAAATACTCATGAGTNTTGCACATCGTCATTAAATTCAACCGTCTTTACCATCTTTTCTAAAGCATTCCTTTCTGCTTCTCTTCGTTTCTGCAACTTTAACTTCTTTGCCTCTTCAATCCTTTCTGCAACCGTTTGATCTTGCAATTTTAACTTTGCCTCTTCTTCAATCCTGCCTTTTTCGTCGCGTTGCTGCAGAACCCCGTTTCTGCCCGTACCTCGAACAACCTCCTTTTCTGGTAGTGCTAGTGCCCGACCCAAATCACTATCGGAAAACTTGTCTGAATCATCAACTTTAGTACTACAACTTAGTTTTGGTTTTTTATTGGCAGAGCACCATGCAACATCGTCTTGTTTTACTGATGTTGATCTTGAATCTTGAGTTTTCATGATCCTCTTCAATTTGCGAGTACTCTGATCATCAAATCTATCAAAGTTCTTACTAGTACCATTCTGTATTGTCCGAACTCCTGTTGCAAGGTTTGGATTCTGTTCGGAAGGCATCGATTTCTTGTCGCAACAACTCACGTCTATAGTGTTTTTTCTTTTTCTACTATTCAAAAGGGAATGGGTAATGGGCATATTCTGCCTTCTCTTGTGATGAATAGCCATTGGCATTGGCATAGTACTACTGCAGAGTTTTACTGGAGTGTAGTGAAAAGCAACAAAAATAGGAAAAGGCAATGGAAATATAATGTGTGAATCAAAACCCTAAACATATGCTAAACAACTAGAGATGAAGTATTATATAGAGTTGTAGGCCTTTTCCGTCTAAATTTAGGAGAAGGTTTTAGGAAACCAAAACAGTATAGTAAATGGTTAACGTTTTTTGCTACACGCGGAGGAGCGGTTAAACTTGAAGTTCTTGGGATTAAAGTTGTACGTCATTTGTTTCCTAATTTTGTTTTCCCAGGTAATTCCACGCGCCAAGCCGATTGACTAACATCATTCCAAGTATAATTTTTTCTTCTTCGTAGTAAAACGACAATAATCACCAAAATAAACTATTTAGCCTACAGTACAATCCTTAATTAAGAGTGTAATTAAGTAAATGGAAACTGATTTCTTGGGAGAAAAGAAAACAGTTAGTTGATTTTAGTAAAGGAAGCTTTTATATAGGAGTAATAGTTTTAGATTAAATGCTGAAAATAAAAAATAAATAATTCACACCCAATGGCCATGGAACTTTATTAGCTAAAGCATTAAATTTATCGTATAAATATAACATAATACCATTACCAGGTCTAAGAAAATCCATTTTCATCAAAAATAATAAATTTATTGAGTTAGATTCGAAATTGAGAAAATTCTCCCATTCCAATGCCAAAGTTAAAAGAAAGCGGGCAAAATACAAAATTGGTCGGTTGGCCGAAACTAATTGCATTCGCTTGCCAAAAAGTATATAAAATATGTATATAATACACATGTATACAAAAGAATATATATTGTATCGAGTATTATTTTTAGGAACGGCTAAAAGTATAATTTCTCTATTAAAAGAACGGTGGTGATACTAGAAAGAAAAAATTCTCTTTTTTGTGACATAATTTGACCTTTTAAGATTAATTAAAAATATAATTTACCAAAGTTAAATTTAATACACTAGTGGAAAATGGTTAATTTTCAATCGTAGTAATGGTCAAATCACGTTTTGTCGATGGATTCCCGACCAAAAACGTTCCGTCGAAAAACAGTTGGGTAAAACTTAGCAGAATTTTGTTGTTTCTTTTAACTACACGACATGCCAAAAAAGAAAAAATAGCCAACCAATCAAAAAGCTATTCATCATCCACCAATCAAAACATCTAGTATCACAACCAACCAAATAAAACACAAAATATCACAACCAAATCATATTCAAGTATCAAAATACTAACCACATTCACATTCCAAATATACTAACGAAATATTAATCAAGTCTAAAATATAACATTCACATTCAAGTCGAAAGCATAACATGACCATTCAAGTCTAAGGCATAATAAATAACCAAAGATAAGTATATTCCTCATCATAACAATACATGAATGACCAATGCAGGATAATCTGCTATTTCTTTTTTTTCAAAAGAGAAAAAAAATAAAGTACCCATTGTGAATCATTTGTATATTTTTCACTGAGACTTTTATTGGACCTAACATTTCCTTTTTTCTATTGCCATGTTGTTATGGTAACATAAAGTGGATTTCATGTTCAAAGTACATAAAGAACTGTGGATGTTTTCTTTCTCATAACACCCTTTTATGGAACAAGAACTGTCCAAAATTGTACCAACAATAGAATACAATATAAAGCAAAATATAAATAAAGAGCCACCGGCCTCTAGAGTATTGAAGTAGAGATGCTTCTATGGCACAAAATGTCAACAAAACAAATTTTCGATGACCCTTTGTTGTTTAACACTAAAACTTCTTTGGCTTTTGAAGCCATAAATTTTGGTTTACGGAGATACCTACTGGCCGTTTAACTCAGACACTCAGCTGTCTTGGAACTTTAGTTCTTTACTTTGGTTATTATGGGTACTTTATTCAATAACTTAACCGTTACATTGCTTGTTTTCCCTATCTTCGTTGCTTCATGTTATGTCTTGTTTCACTCCCTAAATGCTACATATTTATTGGACTTCCATGCCATAATTGCTACTCCCTCCATTTCAATTTATGTGAACATGTTTGACTGTGTATGGAGTTTAAGAAAAATTAAAGACTTTTGGAATTTGTGGTTCTAAACAAGTCAAAAAGGGGACTAGAGTATTTGTGTGGTTATAAAAGCTTCTCATTAACGATAGAATTGGAAGTTTAAGCTAAATTATTTCCAAATTTAGAAAGGGGTTATTCTTTTTGGAACAGACCAAAAAGAAAATAGGTTCACATAAACTGGAACGGAGAGAGTACTTGCCATTTAGCATTCCTTATACCAAATTGTCTATCCCCTCCGTGATTCCATACTTATTTACTACTTGTCTCTATTTGTTTCCCTCATTTATCTAAATTGTCTTATGCCTTGTTGCCCTATAGTTTCATATTACTTGTTGCCTTCATTGAAGTAGTTTCACATGTATATGTTGGTAAAAGTAAATATCGTTGAGTTGGTAAGTTGAGACATCCGAGTAGTTCAAGTCTCTTTGGTTATCATGTTATTACCCATTGCTTGTACATTTGTACTCTTGATGTATGATTTCTTGTAAATCTTAGTTATTGAGTTACTATTGTTAATTAACATTATTTTGGGAGCGGGTTGCACGCCGCAAGGGAAATTGAAAAGAAATGAATTGAAAAAGCGTAATAAGGATGGACTACGATATTGACAGATGATTATATAGAGGGGTCGGGTTGCGCGGCGCAACGGATATGTTTAATGTTTATATTGTGGGATCGGGTTGCACGCCGCAACATGTTGATGAAGGTTATACTTGTTGTGATTGTTGAATTGACCTCGGTTTGTGAGATGAGCTATATGACTAGTTATTCGAGACTCTCTGCTGGTTGATTTGAGTTTCGTTGATATGAGCTATCTGCTTTACTTCTATTCCTATCTTTCTGTTGTTATTATTAGTATTGCTTACAGGTTAATGTAAGTGATCCGCCTTAGCCTCGTTGCTACTTCGACGAGGTTAGGCTCGACACTTACAGAGTATATGGGGTCAGTTGTTGTAATGATTCGGCTGGTCATTTTGAGTATTACAACCCCATTCCCCTATTTACTGCTTATCCTGTGTTCAATTATAATTATGTGACTTATCGAGGAGGTTTCAGAATGAATTGGAATACTTAGTTCCAATATTTAAAGCTTAAGATGAAATAGTTGGTCGGATATTGACTTATGTGTAAACAACCCCGGAATTGAGTTTTGATGATTCCAATAGTGTATGGTGATTTTGGACTTAGGAGCGTGTCCAAAATATTTATTTGAAAGTCCGTAGTTAAATTAGGCTTGAATTGGCTAAAATGGAAATGTATGTTTGGAAGTTTGACCGGAGAGTTGACTTTTTGATATCGGGGTCGAAATTTGATTCTGGAAATTGGAATAGCTTCGTTATATCATTTATGACTTGTGTGCAAAATTTGAGGTCAATCAGACTTGATTTGATAGGTTTCGGCATCAAATGTAGAAGTTGAAAATTCTTAGTTTCATTGAGCTTGAATTGGGGTATGATTCGTAGTTTTAATGCTTTTTGATGTGATTTAGAGGTTTGAATAAGTTCGTATGATATTTTATGACTTGTTGGTTATTTGGTTGAGGCCCCGGGGGCCTCGGGTGAGTTTCGGATGATTAACGAATCAAATTCGGACTTAAGGAAATGTTGGAAATTTTTTGTTGCTGGTGTCTTCGCACCTGCGCATGAGGGACCGCAAGTGCGGCTCGCAGAAGCGTGAAAACTGGTCGCAGAAGCGACCTGGGAAAGGCTGGCTGGGAGGCATCGCAGATGCGAGCTTCTTCCGCAGAAGCAGAGGCCGTAGATGCGACCGCAAATGCGGAAGACGCTGGGCAAAAGTTTTAAGTTCGGGTTTCGCTATTTTTAGTCATTTTCGGATTTTGGAGCTCGGTTTGGGCGATCTTGGAAGGGAATTGTTCCACACAACTTGGGGTAAGTGTTCTAGACTCCCTTGTGATTTTATTGCATGAATTAATCTTCGTTTTCAGCGTTAGACTTTTCGTTTTCAAGAGAAATCGGAGAAATGTTTTATAATTCCATAAAATAAATTTTCGAGATTTGAACACCGATTCAGAGTCAGATTTAAGTGAAATTGGCATGGTTGAACTCGTAATTGAATGGGTTGCCGGATTTTGTGAGTATCGTCATATTTCGAGACGTGGGCCCCATTGTCAATTTTTCGAGCGGAGTTGGAATTTTTCATAAATTGTTATTTGTAAGCATTGGAGTAAATTGTGATTTATTTGCACTTGATTGGAATAGATACGGATCGTTTTGATTGAATTGAGGAGATAGGAAGCATTCGGAAGTTTATATGCGCAAAATGGAAATTCTGGAGCATTGTTTAGCTTGCTCGACATTGGATTCGGCTTGTTCGAGGTAAGTAACTTTTCTAATCTTGGAGCTTAGGGTATAAACCCTAATTATACGTGTTATGTGTTTGGTGTTGAGGTGACGCACATTCTAGGTGACGGGTGTACGGGCGTGCACCATGTGAACTGTGACTCCGTTATTCTTGTGGTACTATGTAGTTACCTGAACTTATCTGTAATCATGAAATCTCTACGTACTAGTGTTATCGAGTTATGATTCATGTTAGAAACCATGTCTAGGGTACATTCTTATTCTGTTGGGACTCATTGAGGTCATTACTGCTGTTGAGTTATTTGCTTACACTGCAATTTCATACTCAGTTATGTTCATTCATTTCATATCATATCTCAGTCTCTCTTGCTACATATTGACATATCATATCATTATTTTTGGACTAGTTTCCTGACATTGTGAGCCCGAGAGACTGGAGAGATTAATGACTGAGTGAGGCTGAGGGCCTGATTGTGAGGATATTGATACTGTGGCATGTGAGTTGTCCGTGTAGCACGTGAGTTGTCCATGTGGTTTATAGCGCTTGGGCTGAAGGAGGCCCTCCGGATTCAACACATACCTCCAATGAGCGCGGTTGATTTATATTGAGAAATGGATCTTCCCTGGACATGGATCTTGTCCGAAGTATTTATACCTGGGGATGGATCTTCCCCATGGAATGGATTGGCCCCACTCAGTACTGAGTGACTGATAGTTAGTTGATATATATATTCTGGGATAGATCTTCCCTGGGCCGGATTGGCCATATATAGTACTGAGTGATTGAGCATGATGAGTGGAAAGTGTGAGATAGTGAGATTGAGTACTCTGAAAGTGTGAGTACATGAGTTCATCTCCGAGATACATTGCATTGACATGCACACATGAGTACTCTTATTTATTGTTGGAAGGAGTTTTGGGAAAAATTATTGTTTTCAAACTTACTCATATTTTTGGCAACTTCGGTAAACGACTTGGGATTTCACTGATGCACTTGAAAGACAGAACTATTTTTAGAAATCGTGATTAAGCTGAGCATTTTATCCCTGAGTTACTTCTTTTATTACTTGCTTTACGCTGTTATGGACTGTCGTTGGCTATTGGTGTTGGACCCGACCTTTGTTCCAGCTCGTTACTACTTTCAACCTAAGGTTAGATTTGTTACTTATTGAATACATGAGGTTGGTTGTACTCATACTACACTTTTGCACCTTACGTGCAGATGTTGGTTGCTGATGTTGTTGTGATCAATGGGAGATGGAATTGAAAACGTACATGCATTTCGGTTGTAGCTGCCTCTTGTTCAAGGTAGCCTTAGATTTATAAAAATCTGTTTATGTATATTTCGAACAGATGATGTATTTATTTCATACCAGCTTTATATATTCTAATATTAGAAGCTCATGATTTGTACTACTAGTCCTTGGGGAGTGTATTAGAGTTAGTTAAATATTAATTTAATTGGATAGTTGTTAATTGGCTTACGTGACGGGTTGGGTTAGGTGCCATCACGACTAGGTAGATTTTGGGTCGTGACAAGGTGATATCATAGCTCTAAGTTCATAGGTTCTACAAGTCATGAGCAAGTGTCTAGTAGAGTCTTGCGGATCGGTATGATGACGTCCATACTTATATTCGAGAGGCTACAGGGCTTTTAGGATAATTTCCCATCTTTCTCTCCTTATCGTGCGGAATTGATTCAGCTTGGAATATAACTCTTTGAATTCCTTATCGTGTGTACATGTGAGCGCTCGGTATCAGCCGTGCATCGTCGGCTTGTGATTCCATGAACGAGGTTCGCAATGTGTATTCTGTGTTTTGGTGATGGGCCACTCTGGAGGACTTGAGGCCATGTTTAGATAGTAGCTTAGGCTCAGAAGCTTTAGTTGTAACTTGTACAATTGAACTCATATGTCCGGTAGTGTCCCTATGAGTGGAGCTTGTGGCTCGATGAGCGATCGAATGGCTATACGATAAGTATGATGTGATTGCGGGATGTGTTAAGGTGGCTTGAATGTGACGAGAAGTGTTTCCTTGGAATGTAAATAGGGCCATTGGGTGCTTGATTTTGGTTTGATGTGACGTAGAGTCTCGAACGGTGAGTGTGTTGAAGGATCTGTCATGCAATTTAATTGTGGAGCGAATTAGATTTTCATGTTGTGTTGATGAGTTCAAACTTAGAAAGATTAAGTTATTGCATAGTAATTATGGCTGCGAAAGGGTATAGCAAGATACCAGTTTGAGGCTAAACATGTGGGTTATCTCCTGCGGAGTAATCTACATAGGTGTTTTCCTTATAATGTTGAGTGGAGAGTTTCTTTTTACCAGTGGAGTGTATGTGTTGAGATTTGAATTTGAACCTGGTTGAGAAAGTTGACTTGACTGTCAAGAGAATAAATGCGAGTTTAGCGGATGATTGAGGTATTTTATGATTGGTGTTGCATGAGCTTGAGAAGAATTTTTGTTGAACTGACTGCAGTATTATGGCAGTAATAAAGTATGTGTATTGTGAGTTATGGAACTTTTGTTCTAAGGCTTTGAGCCAAGTGGGGGAGCCTGCTATTGACGATTTGATTTTATGGTTATGTGTTAAATATTAGTTTGATTTGAGGCATACTTGTGGGTTAGTTATGACTTGTAGAGGCTGAGATCGAGGATGCCCTGAGTGAGGAAATTCCCTATATACGGGTTATATTGCACTTTATGAGTTTATGAAAAATCATAGGGATGAGTGAGTTGATGTTTGAGAAGTATGTAGTACGTATGGAGTATGAATTCGATCGGTAGTGTTAGAGAAGGGTTACTTCTTTGAGTGTTGTTGTGTTAATGGGACATGTGTTTTTTGGCCCGTTCGGGCGGTGAAATTTGGGTTTGAGCAAAGTGGGTGACTCTCGAGAAAGTTCTAATGGGTTCGAGATTTTATGTATAATAATTGAGAATTTCTCTGGATGGGTGTATGGATAAAATCTGAGATTTGCATGTGATGGTGCCTGGACTTGTGATAATTCTGTATGAATATGGGCGTTTCGGTTGTGGTACTTACGGGGTCGCTTAAGAAGAATACAGTGGCTTATGGGTCTTGGGACGGTGTCATATTATGTTAGGATGTCTCGTAGTGAACTTTGGGTAATTATGATGTGGTGAGACTCTACAGATATTTTGGTGGCAATATTCATGGGTTTTGGTGAACTGCGTGATTTGGTCGAATTAAAGGAATTTAGTTCTAATAGCTTGATTATGTGCAAACGGATTTCAAAGTGTTCTTGATGGGTTCTACCATGGTTTGAACCTGATATTTTCTATTGTTGCAGGGAACGTGTTGTGTATTGTGATTTCCTCCTAGATGAGAGCAAATGGAAGGTTTCTAACTAACCGGGTATGTAATTTGCTGGTGACTCAGAGTTGATGATGGGATTCTTGTGCTTGTCACATGATGGCATAATAGATGTTGTGTGGTGTGCGGAATTAGGATTTACATGTGCAAGGTGGCAGTTAAGTCTTGAAGGGAAGATCACTAATTTTGGACAGAATGGTCAATTTCAGATATTTAGATGAATGTGATAACTACTTGGTAATTCCCGAGAAAGGTGTGCATTTCAGAAGGCGCATTGTGTTCTAGCTTATGGATGTTCGTCAGTATTGAGGTACTCATCCGGTTGACCGGCTGCTAATATTCAGATTTTGCTATGTGACATGGGAGAATTATATAAGTAATCCTCATGGGATGATCGTGAATGGAAGATGTGCTAGTCATTCTAGTGTTGGAGTTGGGATCAGTTACGGTGATTCATGTGTTCGATGAATTTGGAGACTGGGAGTTCTCAGAAGTATATTATTTCGGGTTGCGGCCTGTTTGAGGTGAGTATATTATTTTAACACAGTGGAGGCACTAGTTGCGTTAATTATTTGTGATAGCTACGCGCTATTAGTGTGCATATATATATGAGGTTTGAGCCAATGTGCGGGCATCAGGGCAAGTATTCATACTCGAAAGAATGCTTAGGCTATAATATGTCTAGGGTTGACTATTAAGCGTAAAGTTATAATGTTTCTCGTGTGCGTACCATTTTTGAGAACTATCTCGGCTACACTTGAGGTTACAAAGAGACTAATTCCCTGAATAAATGAGGTAGTTACTATTTCTATGTTAACTTGCCGATTTGAAGTGTGATAACAGACTTTGCATGTGCTTACAATATGACATGTTATTTATACCACTCCAGGAGCATGAGAATCTTATTTTATTATTATATAAATGTGTACTTATTTGATTGCTCCTGTATGATATGCTTGGACCAGAGGCCTGTGACCATGTCGTGCAGTTAATGTTAATGTGAGCTCTAGGAGAGCTGGTTACTGTTATTAGATTCGTGTGTCTTGGTTATACTATATATGATGAGCGTATAACATTTCCGTTGTGGTGGTGTTTCTTGAACTTGCGAAACGGTTCTCTTCTTTGAGACATTTTTCATTTTTGGGTACACAGATTGCGCACTTATGGCTTGAGTTATATTGATGTGGCATGTCTGTGGGATAGTTGTGTTTAATAATATAAGGTCACTGGACCTAGAATGGGTACTATCAGGTTTAATTATGGTATATTTGGGAGGATGACATTGAAAGTCGGCTTAGACAGTGATTATGGTTCTGGTTGGGGCGAGAGAGATCCATGAGCCCCACTGTCGATTTTTCGAGTGGAGTTGGAAATTTTCATAAATTGTTAATTTGTAAGCATTGGAGTAAATTGTGATTTAATTACACGTTGTTTGATAGATACGGATCGTTTGGCTTGAATTGAGGAGATGTGAAGCGTTCGGAAGTTGATACGCGCAGAATGGAAATTCTGGAGCATTGTTTAGCTTGCTCGACATTGGATTCGGCTTGTTCGAGGTAAGTAACTCTTCTAAATCAGGGAGCGCGACCGGCGCTCAACCGAGAGAATCCGGACGAGCAAGCCTATTAGACTTACTTCTACCCAAACTCATCCATGAATAAAGATGAAATGTACTCCATTAATCAATCACTGAAAGATTTTATTAACAACTTCCTTTTCATTCCCATTGGTAGCTTCATTCATAATTTCCAAAACATTACGAGTTTATAGAATTAATGAAAAATATAATTTC
>AWOL01S0037761.1:19131-30071 GCA_000715115.1 Nicotiana otophora | reverse complement strand
GGAGGAGGGGGTGGTGACTTTTTGATATTGAGGTTGGAATCCGATTCTGGAAACTGGAATAGCTTCGTTATGTCATTTATGACTTGTGTGCAAAATTTGAGATCAATCGAAAGTGATTTGATAGGTTCCGGAGTTGTTTGTAGAAATTGGAAGTTTCAAATTTCATTAGGCTTGAATCTATGTGTGATTCGTGTTTTTAGTATTGTTCGATGCGGACTCGACTAAGTTCGTATGATGTTTTAGGACTCGTTGGTATATTTGGTTGAGGTCCCGGAGGGCTCGGGTGAGTTTCGGAGGGTTAACGGATCAAATTCGTACTTAAAATCACTACTGGTATTTTTCTTCTGGTTTCCTTATACTTGATCGCATAAGTTCATCTGCGATCGCGTAAGCTTATTTAGTGCGGGGGTGATTTTTTTTTCTATGCGGTTGCAGGGGAAGAAACACGATCACGTAAGTGAATTAAGTTGTGCTTCGCGAACGCGTGAATGAGGTTGCATTCGCGTAGAAGGATTTGAGGAGTAGATGAGAGGAGGCAATTGCTGTACGCAATCGCGTGGGACTGAACGCGTTCGCGTAGGTTTGAGAGCCAGTATTCTGTGATCGTGTGAGTGATTCCGCGTTCGTGTAGGGTATAATGTGTGGGCAGTCTGCTTGTGCTTCGCGATCGTGAGGCCATGTCCACGATCGCGATTAAGAAAATCTGGGCAGACAATGTTAAATCCAAAATCGAGGGTTTGAGCCCATTTTTCATATTTTGAACTAGAGATCACGGATTTGGGCGATTCTTGAAGGGATTTTCGCGGAGTTGATTGGGTTAAGTGTTCCTTACTGGGTTTTCGTTAAATCTCATGATTATATCTTTGAATTTATTATCTAATTAGTGTTTTGGGTTGAAAATAGTAGAAACATTCATAGACTTTAATTGAGGATTTGAAGGCCGAGTTGTGGTCAAATTTGAGTAATTTTGTTATGGTTGGACTCATGGTTGAATGAGAATTCGGATTTACTGAGTTTTATCGGATTCCGGGACGTGGGCCCCACGGGCAAATTTTGAGCTAAATTTTGAATTTTTATGGAAAATTAGCATTTTCTTATGGAATTAGTTCCAATAAATTTCATTGACTGTATCGAATTATTTATGGCTAAATTCGAGGCGTTTGGAGGCCAATTCACAAGGCAAAGGTATACTGGAGTAAAGAATTGCACGGTTTGATGTAACACTTCTAAACTTGGTTCTAAGGGTATGAATCCCCGAATTTGGTATGATATAAACTGTTTGGAGGTGACACACACGATAGGTGACGAGCATGTGGACGTGCTGAATAAATCCTGTGCCGTTGTAAGATTAATGAATTATGTTATTATCTGAACATTCTCCACGTGTTAGAGAAATTGAGTTGAGGCTCCTATTAAAGATCATGTTTAGGCTACGTGCCAATATTTTGGGACCATGGGGTCGAGTTGTTGAATTAATTGTTCAAAAATATACATTTCACACTAAGTAATAATTGTCCATTATGAGGATATTTAAGGGATTGAGCTGCGCAACGCAGCATGCCATATTGGCTTTATATATGTTATTATTTAATGGATCGGGGCTGCCCACTTGCAGCATGCCAGAATGGCTTTATACATTATTATTGTTCTGGATCGGGACTGCCCGCCTGCAGCAAGCTTTATTGGCTTTATTATTTTATGGATCGGGGCTGCCCGCCTGCTACAGGCCTTGTAGGCTTTGTTATTATACGGATCGGGACTACCCGCCTGTAGTAGGCCATATTGGCTTTATATCACGCTTGGGCTGAAGGAGCCCCTTCGGAGTCTGTACACCCCCAGTGAGCGTAGATGATTATATATATTCGGGATGGACTTCCCATGGCATGGACTTGCCTTACTTACGATGATTATATATATATTTGAGATGAATTTCCCAGGGCATGGAATTGCCATACTTATTTGTATTGTAATGAGTTTACCTGGACATGGATCTTGTCCGTATCAGTTATATTTGGGAATAAAATTATCCCAGGGCTGGATTGGCCTTATACGGTACTGGGTGACTGACTGTAAGTCGATGTATGTTTATATATACGGGTTGGAACACCCTGGGTTGGATTGGTCATAAACAGTACCGAGTGACCGGATAATTTGTGACCAGTATTTACATGAGGCCATTTTACTGAGATGTCATATTCCTCATATCATGCAGTATTGATCTATTTCACTTGAACTGAGTTTAACTGTTAAATTTGAAAGCATGCCTACATTTTGTACCATTATTTATACGGGACTATACCTGCGGAGTTCGTCATTACTTTCAGCCCAGAGATTAGTCTTGTTACTTATTGAGTTAGTTGTACTCATACTACACTCTGCACCTCGTGTGCAGATCCAGGTGCTCCCGGATACGAAGTTTGTTAGAATTCAGAGTTCTTTCCGTTGGAGACCATCATGGTAGCTGCTTGAAGACCACATACTTGATTCCCTTCCTGTTTGGTTATTGTACTGTTCTATATTTCAGACAGTGATTTTTACCAGTCAGACTTTGTATTCATTTAGATGCTCATGTACTTAGTGACACTAGGTTTTGGGAGTGTTATATTTGAAATTATGAGGTTTTCTTCCGCTGAATTTAATTAAGTGTTTTTAAATTTAAAAGATATGGTGGTTTATTGAGATTTTTGGCTTGTCTAGTATTGAGATAGGCGTCATTACGACATGTGAGGTTTTGGGTCGTGACAAGTTGGTATCAGAGCCTTAGGTGACATAGGTCTCACGAGTCATGAGCAAGTTTAGTAGAGTCTTACGGATTGGTACGGAGACGTCTGTACTTATCTTTAAGAGGCTGTTGAACCCTTAGGAAATTTCACTTTATTGTATTCAGTCGTGCGAACTTGTTGATTCCGGAAACTAAAAGTCCTATTATTCTATTATCTCATAGATGGCGAGGACACGTACTACCGGATCGGATGGTCATCCACTAGTGCCACTGTTACGACCCCAAATTCCCTCTATAGGAGGACGTGATGGCACCTAGTCTCTAAGACTAGGTAAGCCTATCAATGCGGAATAATAATAGATATCTGAAATAAATAAACTACAATTTAAACAATTTCAACTCCCAAAACCTAGTAGAAATAAGTCACAAGCTTCTAAAAATTTATTCTCTATGTCTCTATACATCAGAGTCTAAAGAAAATAAGGAAGACAACATAGTAAGATAGAAGGGGACTCCGGAGTCTGCGGATGCTGGCAGATATACCTCGAAGTCTCCTCGTACAGCTAGTTTACTGATGTCTGGTCTGATAAGATGTACCTGGATCTGCACAAAAAAATATGCAAAAGTGTAATATGAGTATGCCACAGCGGTACCCAGTAAGTGCCAAGCCTAACCTCGGTAGAGTAGTGACGTGGTCAGGTCAGGCCCTACTGAAAAATAAATAATGACATGGTAAAATGTTTAACAATATAATAAGATAAAATGAAAAAGAAAATAAATCAAGTAGTATGTCACCCTTTAATTATACAAAATAATGGCAATTAATACCTCGTGGAAGCAAAACAGAATTCTTTTCAACTTTAAGAAAATCACAACAATAATCAAAGGCAACTGCGACCATAAATCAATATCAACAAGGGCACTCTCGAGGTACCGCCTCGAAGTCCCAAATCATAAATAAATTCACAATATCTCATTTCCTTATATCACCGCGGGAGCCTTCATAATTTATTTTAAAGAAAATATTTTTTCCGAAATAGCATCCCGTGTTTTTGCCATCCTTATCATGCCGCATGACTTCTAGTAGTTACCCCTACTAGCCACACATATCAAGCCACCATTATCTCACCGCATGCGTTTCAACAAACAATCCTTATACCACAGTATGCGTATCAATATCACAATATATCATAATTTGCACCTCTAGTGCCTAAACATTTCAGTTTGCCAAAATAAATCAACAACAATATTCTTCCATAATAAAGATCTCACGGCTCATGCCAAAATAATTCAACAATAATATTCAAAATTGTAATACGTTACTTCAATACCAAATTAAAAATATCAAATAATTCATATTTATAATATTTTATTTTAAAAAAATCAACCTTCAAATAATGCACAGAATAAAAGAAACCGAATTTCAATTAAACAGGTAAAATAATTAGCAGGAAAAGGTCAAACAAATTTAAAGTAAACATTTAAATCAATGATGAAGAATATAACAAGGTAAAATTATTTAATTAATATGCAACAATGATCTACACAATTTAAAGACATAATCTTCCACATTTAGCCCGTATACACACTCGTCATCTCGTGTACACGACTTTCAACACATTAAAATTTATCACTTCAATACCAATCCTAGGGAAAATTTTCCCCACACAAGGTTAGACAAGTCACTTACCTCGACTTGCTCCAATTTAGCCAAGTAGTATGCCTTTTCCTCAATTTTCTGACTCCGATCGACTTGTATATCTAGTCATAATTAATTCGAAATAGTCAACAAAAATTATAGGAATCAATTTCATAAGAAAATACAATATTTTTCAATAAAATCCGAAATTAGGTCAAAAATTGTCCATGGGGCCCACGTCTCGGAATCCGACGAAAGTTACGAAATATGAACGTCCGTTCAACCACGAGTCTAACTATACCAAAATGAATAAATTCCAATAACAATTCGACCCTCAAATCCTCAAATCTATCCAAGGGGGTTTTCAAAATTTTCCAACTTAAATTACCAATTAACTGATAAAAACATTGATGGATTAGGGTAATCTAACCAAAATTGAGTTAAAAACACTTACCGTGATGTTTTCTCTGAAAATTTCCCAAAACTCGCATCAATCCGAGCTCAAAATCGTTAAAAATAGAAAATGGGACGAGGTCCCATTTTCAGAACTTAAACTCTCTGCCCAGGCTTTTACTCTTCGCGACCGCGAACATCCATACGTGATCGCGAAGCACAAATTTCCACTGCTCGGATTTAACTCTACGCGATCGCGGAAAATCCTATGCGATCGCGAAGCACAGTCTTCGCAAGTTTACGCGATCGCAAGCCTTCTCACGCGATCGCGAAGCATTAAGCTCAGCAGCCCTCAATTAACCTTACGCGATCGCAAACAACGCCATGCGATCGTGATACACAGACTTGCCAAACCTGCGCGATCGCGAACTAGCCCACGCGATCACATAGCACAAAATTCCAGCTGCCCAATTAACCCTACACGATCGCATACCTTCTCACGCGATCGCGTAGAAGGGAACCAGAACCTGTAGAATCTAGACTTGAGTTATCAAGCCAAGTCCAAAAATGATCCGTTAAGCATCGGAAACTCACCCGACCCCCTCGGGACCTCAACTAAATATACCAATAAGTCCTAAAACATCATACGGACTTAGTCGAGTCTTCAAATCACATCCAACAACAATAAAAATACGAATTATACATAGATTCAAGCCTAATGAACTTTGAAACTTTTAATTTCTACAAACGACGCCGGAACCTATCAAATCAAGTCTGATTGACCTCAAATTTTGTACGCAAGTCATAAATGACCTAACAGAGTTATGAAAATTTTCAAAACTGGATTCTGACCCCAATATCAAAAAGTCAACTCCTCGGTCAAACTTCCAAGCTTAAGTTCCTATTTTAGCCATTTCAAGCCTAATTTAACTACGGACTTCCAAATAAAATTTCGAACACGCTCCTAAATCCAAAATCCCCATACGGAGCTGTTGGAATCATCAAAATTCTATTATGGGGTCATTTTCTCAAAATGTTGACCGAAGTCAAACATAGCATTTTAAGGCCAACTTAAGGAACCAAGTTTTCCGATTTCAACTCGAACACTTCAAAATCCCGAACCAACCATCCCCGCAAGTCATAAATTAATACAAGTACATACGGGGAGTTTTATTTAGGGGAACGGGGTTCTAAAAGTCAAAATAACCGATTGGGTCATTACAGCCACCAGTTAGGGACGCGAGAGGCTGGGGCGGTAGTAGAGGCCGAGGCCGCGGTAGAGGTCGAGGTATAGCTCGTGTGGCAGTTAGAGCAGTACATGTAGTACCACCAGTTGCTCCAGTTCAGGAACAGATTCCGGATATAGTTGAGCCGACGGGGCCAGCTCAGACACCAGCTACACCTATTGTGATTCCAGGCCTTTAGGAGGCTCTGGCCCATATATTGACAGTTTGTACTGGTCTTGCTCAGGTGGTTTCGGCTCAGGCCGCACCTGCCACTTCTCAGTCCGGGGGGAGGTACTTTTACCCCTGTTGCCCGTACTCCAGACTAGGTAGTATAGGGACTTCAGATATCGAGGGCATTACCAGCCCAGCTAGTTGCAGCCGCTCTGGCCGCGGTAGTCCCTGTTATGGCAGATGATGAGCAGGGAAGACTTGAGAGATTTGGGAGGCTTCGACCTCCATCATTTAGCGGTGCTGAGTCAGAGAATGCTCAAGATTTTCTGGATAAGTGCTAGTGGATGCTTCGGACAACAGGTATTCTGGAGACCAGTGGAGTCTTGTTCACGACTTTTTAGTTTTCTAGGTCTGCTTTCAGATGGTGGGAGACTTATGAGAGGCGCATGCCAGTCGGTGCAGTACGACTTACATAGTAGGAGTTCTCTATTCTATTTTTGGAGAAGTTCGTGCCGCAGTCTTGCAGAGAGGAGCTGCGCAGACAGTTTGAGCAGTTACGTGAGGATGGTACGCGTGTGACGCATTACGAGATGCGATTTTCTGAGTTGGCTCGTCACGTAGTTTGGTTGGTTCCCACTGATAGGGAGAGGATTAGGAGATTCATTGATGGCCTCGTGTATCAATTGCGGTTGCTTATGACTAGGGAGAGGGTATCTGGTGCCATTTGTGATGAGGTGGTTCACATTGCTCGACAGATAGAGGTGGTATGTAGCCAAGAGCGTAGTGACAGGGAGGCTAAGAGGCCCCGAGGTTCGGGCAGTGTTGGTGGGGTACCTTCTGGAGGGCAGTTCTACCACAACAGGGGTCGTCTAGTTCACTGTGGTGCATCATCTAGCCATGGTTCATACAGTTCTCATCAAAGTCAGTCATCTCTCAGTGCACTTCCAGTCCCGAGTACGCTCCATGCACAATCAGTTCAAGGATCATATGTACAAGGTCCTTCTAGTAGTTATTCTAGTTCCCGAGGTCCGCCTCAGAACTCGCCACCATTCTTCGAGATGGAGTGCTATGAGTGTGGAGAGCTGGGCCATGTGAGGAAATATTTTCCCCGCCGTACGTGAGGTCCAGTTCATCAGAGGAGTCAAGCTACTACTTCTGCACTAGTTGTTCCACCACCCGCTCAACCAACTCAGGGTGGATCTCAGTCAGCTAGGGGTCACCCAAGAGGGGGAGGCTGATCCGGTGGCGGTCAGGGCCGATTCTATGCTTTTCCTTCCAGACCTGATGTTGTTGCTTCAGATGCAGTGATCACAGGCAATGTCTTAGTGTGCCACAGAAAGGCATCTATATTATTTGACCATGGTTTCACATATTCGTATGTTTTATCATATTTTTGTTCATTTTCTGGATATGCCCCGTAGGTCCTTAGTTTCACTTGTTCATGTATCTGCGCCGATGGGTGATACTATAATTGTGTACCAGTTGTATTGGTCGTGTATGGAAATTACTGGGGGACGAGACCAGAGTTGGTCTATTATTTCTTAGTATGGTCAATTTAGATATTATTTGGGTATTAATGAGATATCAGATGTTTTGTTGTATGGCATTGAGCCAAGTGGGGGAGCCTACTATTGACTATTCAATTTCATAAATATATGTTAAAAAAGTTTAGTTTTGGTTTGAGGCATACTTATGGATTAGTTATAACATGCAGAGGTGGAGATCGAGGATGACTCGGGTAAGGAATGGTTAAATTATTATTTTGAAGGATGTAGTGCGCACGAAGTATGAATTTGATTGGTCGTGATAAGGCAAGGTTACTTCTTGGAGTGTTGAGTGTGCTAAAGGAGCATGTATCTTTTGTCCAGTTTGGGCGGTGCAATTTGAATTTGAGCAAAGTGAGTGACTCTCGAGAAGGTTCTAGTGGATTCTACATTTTTATATAAGAAAGGAAAGGGAAACAATTTTAAATTCAAATAAGGTATCTTCAGAGTGGGTGTTTCGATTGTGGTATTTATAGGGGTATTTATGAAGGTGCTAAAGAAGAAGCTCGTAGAAAAATAGGACAAATGGGTAATATGGTGGATCAGAAATGGTGCTACGAGTATGCGAGTTGTGTAGCATGTTACGTGATTATATTTGGGATTATGGTTATGGCTAGATACAGCTTGTTAAGACTCATACAGAGGGTATATGTGAGATTCGGGTCTTCGAAAGAAATGTTTGGATGTTGGAAATTGGATTCCAAGGTTTAAGTTATGGGCTAATGCTAAATTAGTAATTTTCAGTTAGGTTGTGTGGTTAGGCCTATATAGGATAGGGTGATGTGATATCACTCTGGGTATGTGCGTGGTAAGGTGGAACAAATATTTGAAGGTTAAGAACAACTCTTGGCACGTTCGAGGACGAACGTATGTTTAAGTGGGGGAGAATGTAACGACCCGACCGGTTGTGTTGGGTATTACAGCCCTGTTTTTTCATTTACTGCTCAATTTATGCTTTACAGTTTTTTTATGACTTACCGGGTTAGTTGGTTCAGGTACTGAAGGAATTCGGAGTGAAATGAGATACTTAGTCTCATAATTGCAATTTTAAGTTAGAAAAGTCGATCAGATGTGGACTTATATGTAAACGACCTCGGATTCGAATTCTGATAATTCTAATAGCTCAGTATGGTAATTTTGGACATAATAGCGTGTCCAAAAAATTATTTGGAGGTCCGTAGTGGAATTAGGCTTGAAATGCCAAAAGTTAAATTTTTGGGAAGTTTGACCGGAATGTTGACTTTTTGATATCGAGGTCAAAATCCGATTTTGGAAACTGGAATAGCTTCGTTATGTAATTTATGACTTGTGTGTAAATTTTAAGGTCAATCGGACGTGATTTGATAGGTTTCGGAGTCGTTTGTATAAATTGGAAGTTTCAAAGTTCATTAGGCTTGAATTTATGTGTGATTCGTCTTTTTAGTATTGTTGGATGCGATTTGTAGACTCGACTAAGTTTGTTTGATATTTTAGGACTCGTTGGTATATTTGTGTGATGACCCAAAATGTTATTTTTAAATTTAATAAGTAATTCAATGTTCTAAAACCTCGAAAAGCACCATTTATCATTCCTCGACTTGTGTGCGCAGTCCGTAAATTGTTCCGAAAAGTTTTCATGTGAAAATGGATTAAAATGTGAAATAAAGTTTTAAAACTCAAGTGAGTTGACTTTGGCCAATAGTTTTAGCAACGGGCCTGGATCAGTATTTTGACAGTTTCGGTAGCTCCGTATCGTGATTTGGGACTTGGGCGTATGCCCGAAATTTAATTTAGAGGTTCCTAGCTCAAGTTATGACCATTTAACGGAAATAGCAATTTAAAGGCTAAAGATTTTCAAGTTTGACCACGGGGTTGACTTTTTGATATCAGAGCCGAAATTCGATTCTAGAAATTTGAACAGCTCCGTTATGTCATTTATGACTTGTGTGCCAAATTTGAAGTCATTCCGGATTCATTTAATATGTTTTGGCACGAGATTTGCAAATTGAAAAGTTTAAAACTCAAAGTTTGAATCGGGGTGTGAATTGTAATTTCAGCGTTGTTTGACGTGATACGAGACCCCGCGTAAGTTCGTATTATGTTATTGGACTTGTTGGTATATTCGTACGGGGTCTCGAGTACCCCAAGAGTGATACGGATTGAAATCAGATCAAGAATTGGACTTAAGCAAAATCTTAATGTTTTTCCTTATGTTGTAATCGCACCTGCGGAATTTTGCCCGCAGGTGCAAGCTCGCAGAAGCGAGCCTTCCATCGCGGATGCACCCAGGCATGTCTAGGCTTCGATCACAGAAGCGGACAGCTTCTCGCAGAAGCGTGTCCGCAGATGCGCACCAAATCACGCAGATACGGGACTGGGCTGGCCTGGGGTCTTCGCAGGTGCGGCCATTTTGCACAGAAATGGATGTTGCAGGTGTGACAGGAGTGTCCGCACATGTGGAACTTCACTTGGCAGCCTGGCATCACAAATGCGAGCTTTTTCTCGTAAATGCGAGTCCGCAAATGCGGAACTTGTATCCACAGATGCGGAAATGACTTGGCAGAGCCCATAAATTCGGAAGTCGCCATTTTTACTCATTTTTGAGTTTCAAGTCTCGGATTTGGGCAATTTCAAGGGGCATTTTTATGACTTTGTATTCGGTAAGTGTTCTTTAACCAAAAGTTATTATATTTCACAAATCCATGTCTATATTCATCATTTATTTCGGATTTAGATGGAAGAAATCAGATTTTTATAAATTTTTTTCAAAAATGAAAAGTTAAGATTTGAAGGTCCATTTGATATCGGAATTGGACAATTTTTGTATGGTTGAACTCATATCGGAACGAGTGTTTGTATTTCGTGAGTTTTTCCGGGATTTTGAGATGTGAGTCCCATTGTCGAATATTTAAATAAATTTCGGATTTTTATCCAGAAAATTAGTAAATTCATATGGAATTAATTCCTATGATTAGTATTGAATATATCGAATTGTTTGTGAATAGATTTGAAGCCTTTGGAGACAAATTTAAAAGGAAAAGTTGTGGTTGAATAATTGATTGAAATTTGCAAAGCGAGGTAAGTGTCATGGTTAACCTTGATTTGAGGGAATAGAACCCTTAATTTATTTGTTATGTGAATTGCATGTGAACGACGTATAGGCGAGGTGACTAGTATCTATACGTCGTCAAATTAATTGTTTGCCTGCTTACTTGAAAAATCATAAATTATTTTAAATTATAAATTAATTATTATAATAATTATTT
>AWOL01S0037761.1:0-11667 GCA_000715115.1 Nicotiana otophora | reverse complement strand
GGGACAGAGAGGAGAGAGAGGCCAAGAGGTCTCGAGAGACTGGTCATTATTCAGGAGCTCGTGCGCCAGCAACACGCTATGGTAGGGGTTTTGTGAGTTGCCCTATTCATTCAGCTCTTCCAGCAGCCAGTGGTGTTCCAGCTCCTCCTAGACCTCAGGAGCCCTATTATGCCCCGCCAGTATCCAGTATGCCTCCTACTCGAGGTGCTATTACTGGCCAGTCCAGCAGGCCAGGTCTGAGTTAGTCTCAGCCGCTGCGTCGTTCAAGAGGTTGTTTTGAGTATGGCGACACTCGTCACATGGTTAGAGATTGCCCCAGAGCCGGGAGGGGGTACACCTTTACAGACTTATCAGCTTCCACGTGCTCCACCGGGTCCTCCGGCCATTCTTCCAGCACCAGCTGCCACCCCACCTCCTCAGCCAGCTCTGGGTAGAGGTTAGGGAGGTCGAGGTCGCCCTAGAGGGGGAGGCCAGGCTAGGTACTATGACCTTCCAGCCCGTTCAGAGGCCGTTGCTTCAGATTCAGTCATCACAGGTATCGTCCCTATCTGACATAGGGATGCATCAGTATTATTTGACCTAGGCTCTATATATTCATATGCATCTTCTTATTTTGCTCCACATTTGGGGATATCTCGGGATTCTTTGAGTTCCCTCGTTTATCTATCTACTCCCGTGGGAGACTCTCTCATTGTGGATCGTGTGTATCGGTCGTGTTTGATTGCTCTTAGTGGTTTTGAGACCAAGGCCGATTTGTTATTACTCAGTATGGTATATTTTGATGTTATCTTGGGCATGGGCTAGTTGTCGCCCCATTATGCTATTCTTGATTGTCACGCTAAGACTGTGACGCTGGTTATGCCAGGTATGCTGAGATTAGAGTGGAGAGGTACCTAAGAGTATACTCCCCGCAGGTTCATTTCATTTCTTAGGGCTCAACGAATGGTTGAGAAGAGGTGTAATGCGTATTTGGCCTATGTGAGAAATGTCAGTATTGATTGCCTACGCGTCTAGATAGTTAAAGGTGCATGAGTAGAATTATCTTGTACACAACCTTGAGTTAGCAGCTATTGTCCATGCCTTGAAGATTTGACGGCATTATTTGTACGGTGTCCATTGCGAGGTCCACACCGATCACCGAAGTCTACACCATCTGTTTAAATAGAAGGATCTTAATTTGCGGCAGTGGAGGTGGTTGGAGTTGCTTAAGGATTATGATATCACCATTCTCTATCATCCTGGGAAGGCCAATGTAGTGGCCGATGCCTTGAGTCGTAAGGCAAAGAGTTTGGGCAGTTTAGCATATTTACCGGTAGTAGAGAGGCCTTTAGCCTTGGATGTTCAGGCCTTGGTCAACCAGTTTGTCAGATTGGATGTTTTCGAGCCGAGTTGAGTTTTGGCTTGTGTGGTTTCTCAGTCTTCTCTTTATGATCGTATCAGGGAGCGTCAGTATGATGACCCCCATTTGCTTGTCCTTAAGGATACAATTCAGCACGGTGATGCCAAAGAAGTCACTATTCGAGATGACGGTGTACTACGGATGCAGGGCAGGCTATGTGTACACAATGTAGATGGCTTGAGTGAGTTGATTCTCCAGGAGGCTCACAGTTTACGGTACTCCATTCAACCGGGTGCTGCAAAGATGTATCAGGACTTGAGACAATAGTATTGGTGAAGGCGGATGAAGAAGACATAGTGGAGTATGTAGCTCAGTGTCTAAATTGTCAACAGCTGAAATATGAGCATCAACAACCGGGTGTATTGCTTCAGAAGTTAGAGATTCCAGAATAGAAATGGGAGAGGATCACTGTGGATTTCATAGTTGGGCTCCCACGAACTCAGAGGAAGTTCGATGCAGCTTGGGTGATTGTCGATAGATTGACCAAGTCAACTCATTTTATTCCTGTGATGACTACCTACTCTTCCGAGCAGTTGGCTCGAATCTATATTCGCGAGATTGTCAGACTTCACGGCGTACCAGTATCTATCATCTCTGACCGGGGTACGCAGTTTACATCATAGTTCAGGAGGGCAGTGCATCGTGAGTTGGGTACTAGGGTAGAGTTGAGTACAACATTTCACCCTCAGACGGACGGGCAGTCCGAATGCACTATTCATATACTGGAGGATATGCTTCGTGCATGTGTGATAGATTTTGGGGGTGCTTGGGATCAGTTCTTACCACTTGCGGAGTTTGCTTACAACAACAGTTATCAGTCAAGCATTCAGATGGCTCCGTATGAGGCATTGTATGGTAGGCGGTGCCGGTCTCCAGTGGGTTGGTTCGAACCGGGGGAGGCTACACTATTGGGGACAGACTTGGTTCAGGATGCCTTGGAAAAGGTTAAGTTGATTCAGGATCGGCTTCATACAGCCCAATCTAGACAGAAGAGTTATGCGGATCGGAAGGTTCGTGATGTTGCATTCATGGTTGGTAAGCGGGTATTGCTCCAGATTTCTCCTATGAAGGGTGTGATGAGGTTTGGGAATAAGGGAAAGTTGAGCTCTAGGTATATTGGGCCTTTTGAGATTCTTGAGAGAGTTGGAGAGGTGGCTTACAGACTTGCACTATCACCTAGTCTCTCTGCAGTTCATCCAGTACTCCATGTTTCTATGCTTTGGAAATATCACGGCGATCCGTCTTATGTGTTAGACTTCAGTTCGGTTCTTTTGGACAAGGATCTACCTTATGTTAAGGAACCACTGGCTATTTTAGATAGGCAGGTTCGAAAGATGAGGTCAAAGAATATTGCTTCCGTAAAGGTTCAGTGGAGGGGTCATCCGGTCGAGAAGGCGACTTGGGGGACCGAGCATGATATGCGCAGCTGTTATCCACACTTATTCACCAGCTCAGGTACTTTTTCTAACTCTTTTCGAGAACGAACGTTTGTTTTAGAAGTGGAGAATGTGATGACCCAAAATGTCATCTTTAAAGTTAATAATTAATTATGTATTCTAAGATCTCGAAAAATACTATTTATCATTACTCGACTTGCGTGCGCAGTCCGTAAAATTTTTCTGAAAGATTTTATGTGAAAACAATGGATTAAAATGTGAATTTGGCCTTTAAAACTCAACTGAGTTGACTTTGGTCAACATTTTAAGAAAACGAACTCGAATCAGTGTGTTGACAGTTTCAGTAGGTCCGTATCGTGATTTGGGACTTGGGCGTATGCCTAGAATCAAATTCCGAGGTCTCTAGCCTGAGATATGGAATTTTGATAAAAAAATTAAAAGTTTAAGTTCAAATAGTGGCCGGATGTCGAATTATATGCAAACGACCCCGGAATAGAATTTTGATGATTCCAACAACTCCGTATAGTGATTTTTGACTTAGGAGCATGATCGAAATTTTATTTGGAAGTCCGTAGTGAAATTAGGCTTGAAATGGCTAAAATAGGAATTTAACGTTTGGAAGTTTGACCGAGGAGTTGACTTTTTGAAATCGGGGTCGGAATCCAGTTCCGAAAATTTTCATAGCTCTTTTATATCATTTATGACTTGTGTGCAAAATTTGAGGTCAATCGGACTTGATTGGATAGGTTTCGACATCGAATATAGAAGTTAGAAATTCTAAGTTTCATTAAGCTTGAATTGGAGCATGATTCGTGATTTTAGCGTTGTTTGATGTCATTTGAGGTTTCAAATAAGTTCGTATGATGTTTTAGAACTTGTTGGTGTATTTGGGTGAGGTCCCGAGGGCCTCGGGTGAGTTTCGGATGGTTAACGGATTAAAAATGGGACTTAAACAGCTGCTGCAAATTTTCTTCTGTTAAGCAATCGAGCCCAGAAGTCGAGCCCAAAAATCGAAGGCCCGAAGTCGAGTCCAAAAATCGAGCCGAGGATCGAAGGGAGGGCTCGAGAGCCATAATCGAAGGCAGGCTCAAGAGCCATGATCGAAGGCAAGGCTCGAGGGCCATTGTCACGACCCAATTTTACTTATAGGTCATGATGGCGCCCAACACTATAGCTAGGCAAGCCAGCTAATAAATTAAACATATATCGATAAAATTTAAATCCAAGAACAATAATAAGACTCCAAATTCTATCAATGTGTGTGCCAAGACCTGGTGTCACAAGTGTATGAGCATCTAGTAGATTATACATATAATACAAATACTATCTGAAATGAAAATAGACAGAATTAAAAATACAAGAAGAGGCACAGGTAGCTGCAGGACGGCTCAGAAAGGCAGCTCACCACTATACCCCTGGATAACGAGGATGTGCTATGATAGGTCATCCACTAGTATCTGTCTCAGATCCTGCACAAAAAATGCAACAAGTGTAGCATGAGTACGTAAACAACGTGTACCTAGTAAGTATCAAGCCTAATCTCGAAGTGGTAGAGACGAGATGGCCGACTTTGACACTCACTAAGGGTCAACAATAATAAATAGAATAAATTATAATTATTCAAATCAGCATGATTCACAGAGTTAACAATAATTTTATTCATTTAGCATAAATAATAAAAATCCTTCAAATGTAACAATTTCCAATCTATTAATTAAATCCTTCAATTTCAATAAAAATTCCAATTTATCAAATAGCTATACAAGCTGCAATTCAATTTCAATAAATTTCCAATTTATCAAATAACTTTACAAGATACAATTCAATTGTCCAAAAATCGTGTAATTATTATTATTATCAAGCACGATTTCTGCCGAGGTCGTACGACCCGATCCAGAGTTTCGTGTACACTGCCGAGGGACGTGCGGCACGATCCATAGATGCAACTACCCTGCCAAGGCATTCGGCCCGCTCCACAAGAAAGGAGGACATTTTCTTATGTACCTCCGGAAGGAGAGTATATTTATTATAAGATAAATTTAAGAGGAAGAACAATTCTCTTAACAATTAATCAATTTAAACACAAATTCAAGCATATGAGATTTCCATCATTTAATATTTTTATCTAACAATTCGCAACATATATATAAATATATCAAATAATTTAATTAAGAAAAGACTACCATTTACACAAGTAATTCATGCTTTTGAGTCCTAAACTACCAGGATTTTAGCATTAATAGTAGCTACGCATGGACTCTCGTCACTTTGTACGTACGTAGCCCCCACAATTAGCAACAATTATTCAATTTAATCACCTATGAGGTAATTTTCCCCTCACAAGATTAGACAAGAGACTTACCACGTCTTGCTCCAATTTAATCCACTAGTAGGCCTTTTTCTCGATTATCCAACTTCGATTGGCTCGAATATAACCAAAACTAATTCGATACAATCACTAAAATTTATAGGAATCAATTCTATAAGGAAATACTACATTTTCAATAAAAATTCCGAAATTAATTAAAAAATTGTCTGTGGGGCCCACATCTCGGAATCCGGCGAAAGTTACGAAATCCGATAACCCATTCAATTGCGAGTCCAACCATACCAGTTTCACTCAAATCCGACTTTGAATCGATACCGAAATCTCAAAAATTCATTTTTAAATATTTTCCAAATTTCAATCTCTAAGCACTAATTAAACGGTGAAAACAATGATATATTTGTGTATACAGACAAAATCCGAGTTAGAATCACTCGCCCCAATGTATTTCCTTGAAAATCTATCCAAAATCGCCTCTGCTCAAGCTCCAATTTGTTAAAAATGGCGAATGGGACGAATGCCCTCTTTTTATAAGACTGCCCAGACAGCCTTCGGAACTGGGTCTCGAACTAGGCCTCGATCGTGGATTCGATCATGGCCCTCGAGCCTAGGCCTTGATCGTGGCTTTGATCACAACCCAAAAATATCCAGCAGAAGGAAAAATTGCAGCAGTTTTTTAAGTCACAGTTTTGATACGTTAACCATCCGAAACTCACCCGAGGCTCTCGGGACCTCAACCAAGTATACCAACAAGTCCTAAAACATCATAAGAACTTATTTGAAATCTCAAATTACATAAAACGACGCTAAAACTATGAATTATGCACCAATCCAAGCTTAATGAATCTTAAAATTTCCAAAACCAACTTCTACATTCGATGACGAAACCTATCAAATCAACTCCGATTGACCTCAAATTTTGCACACAAGCCTTAAATGACATAACGGAGCTATAAAAATTTTCGGAACTGGATTCCGACCCCGATATCAAAAAGTCAACTCTCCGATCAAACTTTCAACCTTAAATTCTTATTTTAGCCATTTCAAGCCTAATTTAACTATGGACTTCCAAATAAAATTCCTAACACGCTCCTAAGTCTAAAATCATCATACGGAGCTGTTGGAATCGTAAAAATTCTATTCCGGGGTCATTTTCTCAAAATGTTGACCGAAGTCAAATTTGGCATTTTATAGCCATCTTAAATAACCAAATGTTCCGATTTCAACCCAAACACTTCCAAATCCAGAACCAACCATCCCCGCAGACCATAAATCATTAAAAACACATACGGGAAGTTTTATTTTAGGGAACAGAGTTCTAAAAGTCAAAATGACCGGTTGGGTCATTACATTCTCCACCTTTTAAACAAACGTTCGTCCTCAAACGGGTTTAGAATTATACCCGAAGTGCTGAATAAGTGTGGATATCTGCTCTGCATATTTTCCTCGGCCTCCCAAGTCGTTTCCTCGACAGGTTGACCCCTCCACTAGACTTTTACTGCAGAAATCATCTTGGACCTCAACTGGCGAACCTGTTTATCAATAATGGCAACTGGCTCCTCTCCATATTCCAAGCTATTATCTAGCTGAACTGTGCTGAAGTCTAACACATGCGATAGGTCGGCATGATACTTCCGGAGCATGGAAAATCGGATGAACTCCCGATAGGCTAGGAGGCATTGCAAGCTCATAAGCAACCTCCCCAACTCGTCTCAACACCTCAAATGGGCCAATAAACCTTGGTCTCAACTTGCCCTTCTTCCCGAATCTCATGATTCCCTTCATCGGCGAAACTTTCAAAAGAACTTTTTCACCCACCATAAATGATAAATCACGCGCTTTCTGATTCGCATAACTCTTCTGTCTGGACTGTGCTGTACGAAGTCGCTCCTGAATCAACATTACCTTTTCCAAGGTATTTTTCACCAAATCAGTACCATATAATTTAGCCTCACCGGGCTCAAACCACCCAATGGGCGAACGACATCGCCGACTATATAAAGCCTCAAATGGAGTCATCTCGATGGTGGATTGGTAACTGTTATTATAAGCGAACTCGGCCAAAGGAAAGAAATGATCCCATTGACCTCCAAAGTCAATCACACATGCCCTGAGCATATCCTCCAAAATCTGAATTGTCCTCTCTGACTGCCCGTCGGTCTGTGGATGAAAGGTTGTGCTGAGCTCTACACGGGTCCCCAACTCACTCTGTACTGCTCTCCAGAAATGTGAAGCAAACTGAGGGCCTCTATCTGATATGATAGAAATTGGCACACCGTGCAACCGAACTATCTCCTAAATATATATCTGGGCCAACCTCTCTGAAGTATACGTAGTCAGAACAGGAATAAAATGTGCCGACTTGGTCAACCTGTCAACAATGACCCTAACTTCATCAAACTTCCGCAAAGTTCGCGGAAACCCAACTACAAAGTCCATAGTGATGCCTTCCCATTTCCATTCTGGTATAGTTATATGTTGAAGTAGGCCACCTGGCCTCTGGTACTCATATTTAACTTGCTGGCAATTTAGACACCTAGCTGCATACTCAACGATGTCCTTTTTCATTCGCCTCCACCAATAATGTTGCCTCAAATCACGATACATCTTCGTAGCACCTGGATGAATAGAATACCGAGAACTGTGTGCTACATCTACGATCTTTTTCCTCAATCCATCCATATTAGGAATACATAGACGATCCTGGAGTCGCAGAACACCATCCGCTCCAATAGTAACTTCCTTGGCACCACCCCGTAGTACCGTTTCTCGAAGAACCATTAAGTGTGGATCATCAAACTGGCGAGCCTTGATATGCTCAAATAGTGAATACTGAGCTACAACACATGCAAGAATTTGGTTGGGCTCTGAAATGTCCAACCTCACAAGTCGGTTAGCCAAGGATTGAATATCCAAAGCTAATGGCCTCTCCTCTGCTGTAATGAAAGCCAAACTACCCATACTCTCCGCCTTTGCCTTGCCCGGATGATATAGGATAGTAATATCATAATATTTCAGTAACTCAAGCCATCTGCACTGTCTCAAATTTAGGTCCCTCTGCTTGAATAAATGCTGCAAACTGTGATGATCAGTGTAAACTTCACAAGACACCCCATAAAGATAATGCCTCTAAATCTTAAGAGCGTGAATAATCGCAGCTAACTCCAAATCATGTATCAGATAATTCTGCTCGTGGAGCTTCAACTGACGTGAAACATATGCAATAACTCACCCTTCCTGCATTAATACACAACCCAAACCAACGTGTGAAGCGTTGCAATACACCGTACATATTCCCGAACCGGAAGGCAACACTAACACTGGTGATGTAGTCAATGATGTCTTGAGCTTCTGAAAGCTCACTTCACAATCATCGGACCATCGGAATGGAGTACCCTTCTGGGTTAATTTGGTCAAATGTGTTGCAATAGATGAAAAACCTTTCACGAACCGACAATACTAACCTGCTAAACCCTGAAAACTCCTGATCTCAGTCGCCGAAATGGGACGATGCCAATTCTGAACTGCCTCAATATTTTTGGGATCAACCTTAATACCATCACCCGATACAATATGCCCCAAAAATGCTACAGACTAGCCAAAACTCACATTTAGAGAACTTAGCATATAGCTTTTGTTCCCGCAATGTCTGAAGCACTACTCTCATATGTTGCTCATGCTCCTCCTTACTGCGCGAGTAGATCCAAATGTCATCAATGAAGATAATGACAAACGAATCAATATATGGCATAAATACCATGTTCATCAAATCCATAAACGCTGCCGGGGTATTAGTTAAACCGAAGGACATTACCAGAAACTCATAATGACCATATCTAGTCCAGAAAGCAGTCTTCGGAACATCCGAATCCCGAATCTTCAACGGATGGTACCCCGACCTCAAGTCGATCTTAGAAAACACCCTAGCACCCTGAAACTCGTCAAATAGATCATCAATACGCGGTAACAGGTACTTGTTCTTATTAGTGACTTTGTTCAATTGGCGATAATCAATACACATCCGCATTATTCCATCCTTCTTTTTCACAAATAATACCGGTGCACCCCAAGGCGATACACTCGGTCTGACGAACCCTTTGGCCAGTAACTCTTCAAGATGTTATTTCAATTCTTTCGGAGCCATGCGAGACAGTGGGATAGATATAGGCTGGGTATCTGAAGCCAAGTCAATACAGAAATCAATATCGCGATCAAGTGGCATAACTGGAAGATCTGAAGGAAATACATTGGAGAACTCCCGAACTACAGGCACTAAATCAATAGCCGGAGTCTCTGTAGTAGTATCCCGAACATAGGCTAGATAAGCCAAGCAACCCTTCTCAACCATGTGTTGATCCTTTATAAAAGAAATAACTCGATTAAATGAACTAACAGACGAACCCTTCCACTCCAGCATAGGCAATACTGGAATAGCCAAGGTAACAGTCTTAGCATGACAATCTAGAGTAGAATGTTATGGAGATAATTAGTTCATGCCTAGAATAATTTCAAAATCGGTCATCTCAAGCAATAGGAGATCTACTCTAGTTTCATAACCACAAAATGTAATAACACAGGACCGATAAATCCGGTTCACAATAACAGAATCGCCCACAGGAGTGGACACATAAACAGGAGTACTCAAGGACTCCCGAGAAACACCCAGGAATGGAGCAAATAGAGATGACACATATGAATACGTAGATCCTGGATCAAATAATACTGAGGTATCTTTGCCGCAAACATAAATAATACCTGTAATCACGGCGTTCGAGGCCTCTACATCTGGTTTGGCCAAAAAAGCATAGAACGTCGGAGTGCCAACTGGCTGACCTCCACCTCTAGGACGCCCCCTACCCACCTGTCCTCCACCTCTTGGTGGTCACACTACTTGTGGAGAAACTGGTGCGGTAATTATAGGCTGCTGACCCTGCTGCACTGGTCTACCCCGAAGTCTAGGGCAAAAACTTTGAATGTGACTGGGATCCCCGCACTCGTAACAACTTTTCGGTGCGATAAGCTGCTGACTAGAAGTCTGGCCCTGGTGACCTGAATACCCACTAGAAGAACCCTGAATAGCTAGTGGGCGATAAGAACTCTCTGGTATAGCACTGAGATAGGGTCGTACTGGAGCACCTCAAGGAGGCGGTGGTGTTGGATATGGGGGCCTACGGGACTGCCCTCTCACGAACTGACCTCTGCCTCCAGACGGAACACCTCTGAACTCTCTCGAATACCTAAACCGCTTATCTCTTGTAACCTGCTCTCGGCTCCGCTGACGTACACCCTCAATCCTGTGGGCTACCTCCACGACTAGCTCATAAGAAGTATCCATATCAACCTCTCGAGCCATAGTGGCCTGAATGCCAGTATGTAAACCTGTAACAAACCTTCATACTCTATCCGCCTCAGTAGGGAGTATCATAAGTGCATGGAGATATAACTGAGAAAACCTCGCCTCATAATCGGTCGCTGACATCTGACCCTGTTGGAACTGCTTAAACTGAAACCTCAACTCTTCCCTCTGGAATGGTGGAATATACCTGTCCAGGAAGATACGGGTGAACCTGTCCCAAGTTATGGGAGGAGAATCTACTGGTCTGCTAAGAATATAAGACTGCCACCATCTACGGGCTCTGCCCTCTACCTAAAAAGTAGCAAAGTCTACCCCATGAGACTCCAATATCCTCATGTTGTACAGTCGATCCTTGCACCGATCAATGCAATCCTGGGGATCCTCATGTCGCTCGCCCCCAAAGACAGGAGGATGTAGTCTAGTCCATCTGTCCAATAGTTTCTGAGGATCAGCAGCTATAGCTGGCCTGGGCTCAGGTATAGTTGTTGCCACTGGCTGGGCTCCACCCGCGGGTAGTGCACCCTAGGTCTGATAAACAATAGTTGCCTGTCCATGAGCCTGTGCGGTAGGGGTCTGTGCTCCCTCGCCCCCCTGAGATGTGGTTGGGTCTGCTGGAAATAAACCGGCCTGAGTCATATTGTCCATGAACCGCAGCATACGACCCATGACATCCTGAAATCCCTGTGCAGATGTGAAATCCACCGGAGCTGGCTCTGCCACAGGCACCTAACCCTATTCCTCAACAATGGGATTCTCTACTGGACCTACTGGCGGTATAACTGGAACAGTCCTGGGACATCCTCGCCCTCTACAATGAGCTGGAGCACTCCCTCGGCCTCTAGCAACTAGGGGATTAGCTCTTCCCTGGTCTGGAACCTCATTAGAGCGTGTTCTCACCATCTGTGAGAGAATACGAGAAGGATATTTAGTACTACATTAATTGCACGATGGAATATGAAGAAAGGTAGTTTACTAACACCCCATAGCCTCTCGAAGATAAGTACAGATGTCTTCGTACCGATCCGCAAGACTCTATTAGGTCTGCTCATAACTTGTGAGACCTACGTGAACCTAGTGCTCTCATACCATATTGTCACGACCCAATTTCACCTATAGGTCATGATAGCGCCCAAAACTATAGCTAGGCAAGCCAACTAATAAATTAAACATATATCGATAAAATTTAAAT
>AWOL01S0037760.1:0-24379 GCA_000715115.1 Nicotiana otophora | reverse complement strand
GGTCGTTTGACACTACCACGGTGGTCGTTTTGTGTATGAAGAGATTGGGGTGTGTTGGGCTGTTTTGTAGTATTTGATGGTGTATATAGGACTGGAAAATGATGTATATATGTTGTTATTGTTCTGTTCTTGTATTGTTGGTGTTATCTTGAATTTGGAGGAAGTAAGAATTATAGCGGAGATGCTGCCCGTTTTAATACAAAATAAGTTTGTCGTTCGTTGTGCGATAGTTGACTCTTTCCAGCATGCCTATTAAATTCCTGCTTCTTTCCCGACTTGTACTTAGTCTAGACTGTAGATTCTCTTATTGTACTTGTCATTTGTAATTGATTGCGATATGTATTTACTTTTGGACTACGGGACGGTATCCCGGGAGATCCCCCTGCATATTTACTTTTGAGACTATGGGACGGCATCGCGGGAGATCCCCCTGCACATTTACTTTGAGACTACGAGGCGGTACCCTGGGAGTTCTCCCTGCATATTTACTTCGAGACTACGAGGTGGTACCTCGGGAGTTCTCCCTGCATATTTACTTTTGGGACTAGGAGACGGTATCTCGGGAGATCCCCTGTCGCTTAATTCCGTGCACTGTTATGTTATTTCATTATGTTTTCTTTTGTTGAACTTTAGTCTCTTATTATACAGCCTATTCTCCTATTTTTATTATTATATACCACTGGGTCTGACATGACCTCGTCACTACTCGATCGAGGTTAGGCTCGGCACTTATTGGGTAACAATTTTTGTGTACTCAAGCTACTCTTTTGAACATGTTTTGTGTGCAGATTCAGGTGCTCGTTATCAACCGTAGTATCCGTGAGTTCGAGGTAGCTGTTGGAGACTTCATGGTATATCTGTCGCGTCAGTAGACCTCGAAGTCCCCTTCTATTCTTCCCTGTGTCAAACACTTCTTCTGTATTTGTTGTTGCTAGACTTTGGTGTATAGAGATGGTATTTACTTTTATATCTTATGACTCATGACATTCTGGCTTTTGGGAAGGCTGTGCAAGTAGAGTTTGGTTATTGTACATGCCAAGAGGCACCGTTCTTTTGATTTATTCAGTATCTATTGCAGTTAGAAGTCAAACTTGTTTTCTTTCGATATTGGTATTTTCTGTAAATTGTTAGGCTTACCTAGTCGTAGAGACTAGGTGCCGTCACGACATGGTTCGGAGGGATGTTCGAGTTGTGAAACGTTAGTATGAGAGCTCTAGGTTCATAGGAGTCGTGAGTCACAAGTCGGTTTATTAGAGTCTCACGGATCGGACGGAGACGTCGGTACTCATCTTCGAGAGGCTATGGAACTGTTTAGGAACAATCATACTTCTTTTGGTTTCCTTATCGTGCGAGTTATTGGCATCAAATTCTAAACGTCTCTATAATATTCTTTCTCACAAATGGTGAGGACATGTACCTGGAGAGCTGACGTCCAGACACCCGCGCCCGCTGTTAGAGTCGACAAAGGCCGGGCCCGGTGTAGAGTACGGCCACGTGGTGCAGCCAGAGCACCCGTGCGAGCTGTAACAGAGGAGCCCCCAGCAGTTCCAGTTGGAGGGCAGGCACCGGAGATTCTTATTGCTGCACCAGCCCTCCAGGAGACTCTAGCACAGTTCATGAGCATGTTCAACACCTTAGCTCAGGCTGGATTGATTCCATTAGCTCCTGCCAGATCTCAGGTCGGGGGAGAGGCACGAACTCCCACAGCCCGTACTCCTTAAAAGAGGGTCCAGGTTGATCAGGCCCCAGAGTTCATTCCTATGTTGTCGGTAGCTCTGGATCAGTATGAGACTAGGACAGCCGCTGAGGCGGAGCAGCTCATACTTGAGAGGTACAAGAAGTACCACCCACCTACCTTTAACGGATTGGCTACAGATAATGCTCAGGGTTTTCTGGAGGAGTGTCATCGTATTCTCCCTACTATGGGCGTAGCGGAGACGAGTGGGGTTTCTTTTACCACTTTCCAGGTTAGAGGATCAACCTATCAGTGATGGCGTGCTTATGCGTTTAGTAGTCCGGATGAGGCATCTTCACTTATATGGACTCAGTTCTCGGACATGTTTTTGATAGAGAATGTCCCTCAGAGCCTCAGGGACTCGTGGAGCACGGAGTTTGAGCAGCTGCGCCAGGGTGCTATGACTATGTCAGAGTATGCAGTCCGCTTCAGTGATTTGGCCCGAGATGCACTGGCCTTGGTTGCCACAGTTCGAGAAACGGTTCGACAGTTTATTGAGGGACTCCACCCCAGTATCCGTATTAGTATGGCCAGAGAGTTTGAGATGGATATCCATTATCAGCAGGTTGTGAGTATTGCCAGGAGATTGGAGGGCATGGTTTCCCAGGACCGAGAGGAGAGAGAGGCCAAGAGGTCTCGAGTGACTGGTTCTTATTCTGGAGCTCGTACCCCAGTAGCTGTCCATGGTAGGGGTTATATGAGTCGCCCCGTTCATTCAGCTCTTCCAGTCGCCAGTGGTGTTCCAGCCCCTTCTAGGCCCCAAGAGCCTTATTATGGACCGCCAATATCTAGTGTGCCTCCTGCTCGGGGTGCTTTTAGCTGCCAGTCCACCAAACCTTACCCGAGTCAGTCGCAACAGCCACGCCCTCCGAGGGGTTGCTTTGAGTGTGGCGACACCTGCTATATGGTGAGGGATTGCCCCAGACATAGGAAGGTTGCACCTCCACAGGCTTCTCAGCCACCACGTGCTCCACCGGGTCCTTAGGCCATGATTCCAGCACCAGCTACCGCCCCACCTGCTCAACCAACTCAAGGTGAAGGTCGGGGAGGTCGAGGTCGCCCTAGAGGGGGAGGCCAGGCTAGGTATTATGCTCTTCCGGCTTGTACAGAGGCAGTTGCTTCAGACTCTGTCATTATAGGTATTGTTCCAGTCTGTCATATAGATGCGTCGGTATTATTTGACCCAGGCTCTACGTATTCATATATGTCCTCTTATTTTTCCACATTTGGGCGTATCTCGGGATTATTTGAGTTCCCTTGTTTATGTGTCCACTCCTGTGGGATATTCTCTTATTGTGGACCGCGTGTATCGGTCATGTTTGGTTGCTCTTAGTGGTTTTGAGACCAGAGACGATTTATTATTGCTCTGTATGGTAGACTTTGATGTTATTTTGGGCATGTACTAGTTGTCGCCCCATTATGCTATTCTTGATTGTCATGCTAAGGCCGTGACGCTGGCTATGCCAGGTTTACCACGATTAGAGTGGAGAGCTACCTTAGAGTATACTCCCAGCAGAGTTATTTCATTTCTTAAAGCTCAACGAATGGTTGAGAAGGGGTGTGACACATATCTAGCTTATGTGAGAGATGTCAGTATTGATACCCCTACAATTGAGTCAGTTCCAGTAGTGAGGGACTCTCCATATGTTTTCCCAGCTGATCTTCCGGGCATACCGCCCGATAGAGATATTGATTTTGGCATTAATTTGTTGCCAGGCACTCAGCCCATCTCTACTCTTCCATATCGTATGGCTCTTCCTGAGCTGAATGAGTTGAAGGAGAAGTTGCAGTAGTTTCTTGATAAGGGCTTCATTCGGCCCAGTGTGTCACCTTGGGGTGCTCCGGTCTTGTTTGTAAAGAAAAAGGATGGTTTTATGCGTATGTGTATTGATTATCGCCAGCTGAACAAGGTTACAGTGAAGAACATGTATCCATTGCCTCGTATTGATGACTTATTTGATCAGTTACAGTGTGCTAGAGTGTTCTCCAGGATTGACTTACGTTCAGGCTATCATCAGTTAAAGATTCGGGAGCCAGATATACCGAAGACTACTTTCAGGACCCGATATGGTCACTATGAGTTTCTTGTTATGTCTTTTAGGCTGACCAATGCCCCAGCAGCCTTTATGCATTTGATGCACAGTGTATTCCGGCCTTATCTTGAATCCTTCGTAATTGTGTTTATTGACGACATTTTGGTTTACTCCCGGACTCGGGAGGATCATGAGTAGCACCTGAGGACTGTGCTTTAGACTCTGAGAGAGAAGAGGTTGTATGCAAAATTTTCTAAGTATGAGTTTTGGCTAGACTCGGTGGCATTTTTGGGCCATATAGTATCGAGTGATGGGATCAAGATGGATCCGAAGAAGGTGGAAACGGTGCAGAGCTGGCCTAGACTATCATCAGCTACAGAGATCCGTAGTTTTCTTGGGTTGGTAGGGTATGACCATCGTTTTGTTAAGGGATTATCATCTATTGTACCACCTATGACCAAGCTGACCCAAAAGGGTGCTCCGTTCAGGTGGACAGAGGAGCGTGAGGAGAGATTTCAGAAGCTCAAGGCAACTTTGACTACAGCCCCAGTTTTGGTATTGCCTACAGGTTTGGGGTCCTGCACAGTATATTATGACACGTAGCGGATTGGTCTTGGCACGGTGTTAATGCAGGACGGCAGGGTGATTGCCTACGTGTCCAGACAACTGAAGGTACATGAGAAGAACTATCATGTCCACGACCTTGAGTTAGCAGCTATTGTTCATGCCCTGAAGATTTGGTGCCACTATTTGTACAGTGTTCCTTCTGAGATTTACACTGATCATCGGAGTTTGCAGCATTTGTTAAAGCAAAAGGATCTTAATTTGCGTCAACAGAGGTGGTTGGAGCTTCTTAAGGATTATGATATCACCATTTTGTACCACCAGAGGAAGGCCAATGCGGTGGCCGATGCTTAGAGTCGCCGGTTGGAGAGTTTGGGGAGTTTAGCATATCTTCCAGCAGCAGAGAGACCCTTAGCATTGGATGTTCAGGCCTTAGCCAGCCAGTTTGTGAGATTGGATATTTCTGAGCCGAGTCAACTGTTGGCTTGTGTAGTCTCTCGGTCTTCTCTTTATGATCGCATTAGGGAGCGTCCGTATGATGACCCCCATCTGTTTGTCCTTAAGGACACGGTTCAGCACGGTGATACTAAGGAGGTCACTATTAGGGATGATGGAATATTGAGGATGTAGGGCAGGCTATGTGTGCCTAATATAGATGGTTTGCGTGAGCCGATTCTTCAAAAGGCTCATAGCTCGCAGTACTCCATTCATCCGGGTGCTGCAAAGATGTATCAGGACTTGAGGCAGCATTATTAGTGGAGGAGAATGAATAAAGACATAGTGGAGTATGCGGCTCGGTGCCTAAATTGCCAGCAAGTGAAGTATGAGCATCAGCGGCTGGGTAGGTTGCTTCAGACGTTAGAGATTCCAGACTGGAAATGGGAACGGATCACTATGGGTTTCGTTGTTGGACTCCCACGGACTCAGCGGAGGTTTGATGCAGTTTGGGTGATTGTGGATAGGCTGACCATGCCAGCTCATTTCATTCCTGTGTTGACTACTTATTATTCCGAGCAGCTGGCTTGAATTTACATCCGCAAGATCATCAGGCTTCATCGCGTATCGGTATCTATCATCTCTGACCGGGGTACGTAGTTTCCATCACAGTTCTGGAGAGCTGTATAGCAAGAGTTGGGTACTCGAGTTGAGCTGAGCACAGGATTTCACCCTCAGACAGACGGACAGTCCGAGTGCACTTTTCAGATACTGGAGGATATGTTTCGTGCTTGTGTGATATATTTTTGGGGTGCTTGGGACCAGTTCTTGCCACTTGCGGAGTTCGCCTACACCAACAGTTATCAGTCGAGCATTCAGATTGCACCGTATGAGGCTCTGTATGGTAGGCAGTGTCGGTCTCTAGTGGGATAGTTCGAGCTGGGCTAGGCCAGATTATTGGGTACAGACTTGGTCCAGGATGCCCTGGATAAGGTGAAGGTGATTCAGGATCGACTTTGCACAGCCTAGTCCAGAAAGAAGGGTCATGCGGACCGGAGGGTTCCAGATGTAGCATTCATTATTAGAGAGCGGGTGTTGCTTTGGGTATCGCCTAGGAAGGGTGTTATGAGGTTCGGGAAGAAGGGCAAGCTGAGCCCAAGGTACATTGGTCCTTTGAGGTGTTGAGGCGAGTTAGGGAGGTTGGGTATGAGATTGCCTTTCCTCCCAGTCTTGCAGGGGTCCACCTAGTATTTTATGTTTCTATGCTCCGAAAGTATCACGGTGATCCGGCTCATGTGTTGGATTTTAGCTCAATCCAGTTGGACAAGGATGTATCTTATGTCGAGGAGCCAGCGGCTATTTTGGACATGCAGGTTCAGAAACTGAGGTCAAAGAACATTGCTTCCGTGAAGGTTCAGTGGAGGGGTCAGCCGGTCGAGGGGGCAACTTGGAAGACCGAGCCTGTTATGCGCAGCCGTTATCTTCATCTTTTCACCACTTCAGGTATGTCTTTATGTTCGTTCGAGGACGAACGATTGTTTTAAGAGGGTAAGTATGTAACGACCTGGCCGGTCATTTCGAGAGTTATAGCCCCAATCCCCTATTAACTGCTTCTCCCATATCTTTTTCTGCTATTGTGACTTACCGGGAGGTTTCGTTTTGGTTTTTGGAGTGTTTTGGAATAGTTAGTCCCTAAACAGAAGCTTAAGCCTTAAGATTTGGACCGTAGTCAGAACTGTATGAAGACGACTCCAAAATGGCATTTCGTCAGTTCCGTTAGCTCCGTTAGGTGATTTTGGACTTAGGGGCGTGTCTAGATTGTGTTTTGGAGGTCTGTAGCTCATTTAGGCTTGAAATGGCGAAGGTTGAAGTTTTAGAGATTTTGACCGGTACTGGACTTTTTGATATCGTGGTCGGATTCCGATTCCAGAAGTTGGAGTAGGTCCATAAGGTTGATTATGACTTGTGTACAAAATTTTGGGTCAATCGGACGTGGTTTGATAGGTTTCGGCTTCAGTTGTCGAATTTAGAAATTTCAAGTTCTTTAAGTTTGAATCAGAGGATGATTCGTGTTTTTAGCGTTTTTTGATGTGGTTTGAGGGCTCGACTAAGTTTGTATGGTATTTTAGGACTTGTTGGTATGTTTGGTTGAGGTCCCGGGGGCCTCGGGTTGATTTCGGATGGTTAACAGACCTTTTGAACTTAAGAGAAGATAGTAGATTTTAGGTGTTTTTGTTGCAGACATTTCTTCATCGCATTCGCGAGAGAGGTCTCGCGATCGCGTAAGGCATCGAAGAGGCCAGCTGATGTTTTTCTTCGCGTTCGCGAATATGGGGACGCGATCGTGTAGGTTGGTTAGGCTGTGCATCGCGAACGCATGGGCTAGGCCACGTTCGCGAAGAGCAAGTAAAGCAGTAGTGGAATTCAAGTGCTGCTCTTCACGAACGCGTGGGGTTGTTCGCGATCGCGTAAGTAGGAGAGCCAGTGAATCGCGTTCGCGTTGTGTTTTCCACGTTCGCGTAGGGTTAAATTCTGGGGCAGCGAAGTTGTGCTTCGCGATCGCGAGGCTATTTCCGCGATCATGATTAAGGAATCACTAGGCAGTATTAAACATTTCAAAAATGAGGGTTTGGCCATTTTTATCAAAACTTGAGTTTTGGAGCTCAGTTTCCCACTAATCTATCATTAATTTCATCTTTAATTTCGGATTTTGGGGTTGAAATTTGGGAAAAATTAGAAAACATTCTTCAACTAAGATATCGAGTTGACTTAATTCGTGGTTGGATTTGAGTAATTTTTATATTGTTGGACTCCGGAGTGAATGGGTGTTCATATTTTGTGACTTTTACCCAATTTCGAGACGTGGGTCCAGGGAGGCTTTTTGGGGCGATTTCCTAATTCCTCGCTTTAGCTTAGATTTCATTGACCAGATTAGTTTCTTATAGCTATATTTATGGTATGTATTTGATTTTGGCTAGTTTGGGCCATTCGGAGCCGTATACTCGTGGGAGGAGCATTGCTATCGACTGATTTAGCTTGGTTCGAGGTAAGTGGCTTGTCTAACCTTGTGTGGGAGAAATCCCCTTAGGATTGGTACTGATTTTACTATGTGAGCACTGTGTACGCGAGGTGACGAGTGTGTACACGGGCTATTTGTTGAAAAACCTGATTTGTTTTACTTAGAAATTCCCTGTTTACACCTTTAATTGAATATACTAGCATGCGTAGTTACCCTGTTAGCTTAAAATAATATGTATACGTGCCTTATTTGCTTAGTTGAACTCTTTGCAGCATTCCTATTGAATTCCTGCTTCTTTCCGGACTTGTACTTAGTCTAGACTGTAGATTCTCTTGTTGTACTTGTCGTTTGTAATTGATTGCGTTGTGTATTTACTTTGGGATTACGGGACGGTATCCCGGGAGATCCCCTTGCATTTTACTTTTGGGACTACGGGATGGCATCCCGGGAGATCCCCCTGCACATTTACTTTGAGACTACGAGGCGGTACCTCGGGAGTTCTCCCTGCACATTTACTTTGTGACTACGAGGTGGTACCTCGGGAGTTCTCCCTGCATATTTACTTTTGAGATTACGAGACGGTATCTCGGGAAATCCCCTGTCGCTTAATTCCGTGCACTGTTATGTAATTTCATAGTGTTTTCCTTTGTTGAACTTTAGTCTCTTATTATACTGCCTATTCTCTTGTTTTTATTATTATATACCAGTGGGCCTGACCTGACCACGTCACTACTCGACCGAGGTTAGGCTCGACACTTACTGGTACTAATTGTGATGTACTCATACTACTCTTCTGCACATGTTTTGTGTGCAGATTCAGGTGCTCGTTATCAGCCACAGTATCCGTGAGTTCGAGGCAGCTGTTGGAGACTTCAAGGTATATATGCCGCGTCCGCAGACCTCGGAGTGCCCTTCTATTCTTCCCCATGTCAAACACTTCTTTTGTATTTGTTTTTGCTAGACTTCGATGTATAGAGATGGTATTTACTTTTATATCTTGTGACTCATGACATTCCAGATTTTGGGAAAGATGTGCAAGTATAGTTTAGTGATTGTACATGACGAGCGGCATCGTTCTTTTGATTTATTCAGTATCTATTGCAGTTAGAAGTCAAATTTGTTTTCTTTCGATATGGGTATTTTCTGTTAATTGTTAGGCTTACCTAGTCATAGAGACTGGGTGCCGTCACGACGTGGTTCAGAGGGATGTTTGAGTCATGACATGTTATTATTATTATTATTGTGTATAGATTAATGTAAGCGGCCTGCTTTAGCCTCATCATTACTTCGTCGAGGTTAGGCTCGGCATTTACTGAGTACATGGGGTCAGTTATACGCATACTACACTTTGCACTTCTTGTGCAGATACCGGAGTTGCTCCCAGCGGCGTACTGTAGATTTGCTCGGATTCAACTATCAGAGGAGACTTGAGGTATAGCTGCACAGCGCTTGCAGCTCTGAAGTCCCATTCCAGTTGTTTGGTTTCTTTACTATTTAATGAAAATGAATTGTAAGAATGGTTTAAATTATTCTAACGTTGGCTTGACTAACAAGTGAAATGTTAGGCGCCATCACGGTCCCAAAGGTGGGAATTTCGGGTCGTGACAGAGGCGATAACTAGGGAACGTCCCCTGTTATGTATTTACTTTTGGGACTATGAGGCAGTATGTCGGGAGCTCCCCCTGTTGTGTATTTACTTTTAGGACTATGAGGCGGTACCTCGGGAGCGCTCCTGCTACATATTTACTTTTGGGACTATGAGGTGATACCTCGGGATCTCCCCTTGTTGCATATTTACTTTTGGAACTATGAGGTGGTGCCTTGGGAGCTCCCCCTGTTGTGCATTTACTTTTGGGACTACGAGGCGGTACCTCGGGAGCTCCCCCTTGTTGTGTATTTACTTTTGGGACTACGAGGCGGTACCTCGGGAGTGCCCATGTTGCATATTTACTTTTGGGACTACGAGGCGGTACCCCGGGAGCTCCCCATGTTGCATATTTACTTTTGGGACTACGAGGCGGTACCTTGGGAGCTCCCTTTTATGTGTATTTACATTTGGGACTACGAGGAGGTACCTCGGGAGTGCCCCTGCTGTTTACCTCTATTTGATGTGTTGTTACTTTTTTGAAATTTCTCATTGTCAAATTCTCAGTCATTTTATTATATCTTCTGCCTTGTTTCCTTTTTATTCCAGTAGGGCCCTGACCTGACCTCGTCACTACTCTACCGAGGTTAGGCTTGGCACTTACTGGATACCATTGTGGTGTACTCCTACTACACTTCTGCATATTTTTTGCGTAGATCCAGGTTCTTCCTACCAGGCTAGATATAAGTAATCTAGAACGTACGTGAAGACTTCAAGGTATATCTGCCAGCGTCCGCACACCTCGGAGTCCCCCTCTATCTCCATGATGCTGCTTTTCTTTATTTTACTAGACTATGATGTATAGAGACACTTAACATTTTATATTTAGTGCTTGTGATTTATTTCTACCAGGTTTTGGGAGTTGTAATTATTTGAATCACAGTTCGTATTTATATTCCATGTGTTGAGGTTTGAGTTTCTGTTTTATATTCAGTTATTCCGTACATTGTTAGGCTTACCTAGTCTTAGAGACTAGGTGCCATCACGACATCCTACGGAGGGAAATTAGGATCGTTACAAGTTGGTATCAGAGCACTAGGTTCATAGGTGTTATGAGTCACAAGAAGGTTTAGTAGGTCTCGCAGATCGGTACGGAGATATCTGTACTTATATTCGGGAGGCTATGGAACTGTTAGGGAAACCCTTGATTCCTCATCATGCGATTTGATTCCTTTGGGACTTATGCCTTTATTTCCTTCCCACTCAATCTCATGCTACATGAAGAGCTTGTTATCAATTGGGCATTGAAGAGTTGTAGTGGTACTACAGATATGGTGCAAGATGTTTTCCTTACGTGTTCGAGTGGGCTATTATCGTCACCTTGCGGAAGGATGTCCTGTCATTCCAGTTCAGTATTTGTACTTCATATGGTTTTGAGGCTATGCACGGATTGTTATGATGTTGATGCGTTGTGATCGCACAGTGTTGGTGTAGTGGTTGGGTGATTTTCTCTGTGTCGAGGCAGTGAATGACTTGAAAGTGGGATTTCTCAGTGCATGATTTAGAAGTTCAGCATTTAATTCCAGCTGAGAAAAGGCAATCGGACTATGGATTTGATTTGAGGCAACATTTGGGCAGCAAAGTATGGGGAGAACATGGCGGGAGATGTCTCGCTGTGGTTGAATTATTAGCAGGTCAAGTATGAAAAGCAGAGTCGAGTAGTTACTTAAAGAAGATGGTTTGACTGAATTAAGAGTGGCGTAGTAGCATGTAGATTCTGTGGTAGGATAGCCACATACCTTGAGAAAGTTCAGAGCAATTTGGGATTCATGGTGGAAAGTGACTAGGTGTGATGACCCAAAATGTCATCTTTAAATTTAATAATTGATTATGTGTTCTAAGACCTCGAAAAGAACTATTTATCATTCCTCGACTTGCGTGCGCAATCCACAAAATTTTCTGGAAAGTGTTTATGTGAAAAATGGATTAAAATATGAATTACAGGTTTAAAACTCAATTGAGTTGACTTTGGTCAATAGTTTGAGTAAACGGACTCGGATCAGTGTTTTGATAGTTCTGATAGGTCCGTATCGTGATTGGGACTTGGGCGTATGTCCGGAATCAAATTCCGAGGTCCCTAGCCCGAGATATGGAATTTTGATGAAAAATTAAAAGTTTAAGTTCAAATAGTGACCAAATGTCTAATTATGTGCAAACGACCCCGGAATAGACTTTTGATGATTCCAACAGCTCCGTATGGTGATTTTGGACTTAGGAGCGTGTTCGGAATTTTATTTGAAAGTCCGTAGTTAAATTAGGCTTGAAATGGCTAAAAATAAGAATTTAAGTTTGAAAGTTTGACCGAAGAGTTGACTTTTTGATACCGGAGTCGGAATCTAGTTCCAAAAGTTTTCATAGATCCGTTATGTCATTTATGACTTGTGTGTAAATTTTGAGGTCAATCGAATTTGATTTGATAGGTTTCGACATCGAATGTAGAAGTTGGAAATTTTAAGTTTCATTAAGCTTGAATGGGAGCATAATTCGTGGTTTTAGCGTCGTTTTATGTGATTTGAGGTTTCAAATAAGTTCGTATAATGTTTTAGGACTTGTTGGTATATTTGGTTGAGGTCCCGAGGGCCTCGGGTGAGTTTCGGATGGTTAACGGATCAAACGTTGGACTTAAAACAGCTGCTGCAATTTTTCTTTCTGCTGGAAATTTTGGCCCAAAATCGAGATCCCAAGATCGAGCTCCCAAAAAGCGAGGCCCAAAATCGAGCTCCCAAAAATCGAGTTCCCAAGATCGAGCCCCCAAGATCGAGCTCCCAAAATCGAGGCCGAGAATCGAGGCCATGATTGAAGCCATGGATCGAGGTCATGATCGAGGCCATGGATCGAGGTCATGATCGAGGGCTGCCTAGGCAGAATTATAAAAGAGGGCATTCATCCCATTCACCATTTTTAACAAATTGGAGCTTGAGAAGAGGCAATTTTTGATAGATTTTCAAGGAAAAGACATTGGGGTAAGTGATTCTAACTTGGATTTGGTCTATAAACATAAATATATCATTGTTTTCATCATTTAATTAGTGNGAATACAATTTACACAAGTAATTAGTGCTTTGAGATTGAAATTTAGAAAAGTTTTAGAAAGGAATTTTTGAGATTTCGGTATCGATTCGGAGTCGGATTTGAGTGAAACTGGTATGGTTGGACTCGTAATTTAATGGGTTATCGGATTTCGTAACGTTCGCCAGATTCCGAGACGTGGGCCCCACAGACGAAGTTTTAATTAATTTCAGGATTTTCATTAAAAATGTAGTATTTTCTTATAGAATTGATTCCTATAATATTCAGTGATTGTATCGAATTAGTTTGGCTAGATTCGAGCCAGACAGAGTTGGATAATCATGGAAAAGGCCTTCTAGTGGATTAAATTGGAGCAAGACGAAGTATGTCTCTTGTCTAATCTTGTGAGGGGAAAATTACCTCATAGGTGATTAAAATTAAATAATTATTACTAATTGTGGGGACTACGTACGCACAAGGTGACGAGAGTCCGTGCGTAGCTACTATTAATGCTAAAGTCCGGGTAGTTTAGGACTCAAAGCATGAATTACTTGTGTAAATTGTATTCTTTGTTTAATTAATATTATTTGATATATATACATATATATTGTGAATTGTTAGATAAAAATATTAAAGGATGGAAATCTCATATACTTGATTTTTCTGTTTAAATTAATTACTTGTTAAGAGAAATTGTTCTTCCTCCTAAATTTATCTTATAACAAATATACTCTCATTCCGGAGGTACATAAGAAAATGTCCTCCTTTCTTGTGGATCAGGCCGAACGCCTCAGCATGATAGATGCATCTATGGATCATGTCGCATGTCCCTCGGCAGTGTACACGACATTCTGGATCGGGCCGTACGACTTCGGCAGAAATCATGCTTAATAATAATAATAATAATTACACGATACTTTGACGATTTATTGCAGCTTGTAAAGCTATTTGATAAATTGAAAATTCAATGAAATTGAATTGCAGCTTGTAAAGCTATTTGATAAATTGGAATTTTTATTAAAATTGAAGGATTTAATATATATATTGAGAATTGTTGCATTTTGAAGGAATTTAATTACTTCTGCTGGTTAAATAAATTATTGTTATATTCTGTGAATCAAGTTGATTTAAATATTCGAGTTTTACTTCAATTATTATTATTGAGCCATAGTGAGTGTCAAAGTCGGCCATCTCGTCTCTACCACTTCGAAATTAGGCTTAATACTTACTAGATACACGTTGTTTACGTACTCATACTACACTTGCTGCACTTTTTGTGCAGTATCTGAGACAGGTACTAGTGGAGCACCTATCATCACATATCCACGTCATCCCGAGGCATAGTGATGAGCTGCCTTTCTGAGCCGTTCTGCAGCTACCAGTGTCTCTTCTTATATTTACATTCTGTCTATTTCATTTCATAGAGTATTTGGAGTTTTGTATAATCTACTAGATGCTCATGCACTTGTGATACCAGGTCTTGGCACACACATTGGTAGAATTTGGTATTTTTTTATTTTCTTGGATTAAAAGTTTAATCAATATACGTTTGATTTATCAGTTGGCTTGCCTAGCTGTAGTGTTGGGAGCCATCACGACCTATAGGTGAAATTGGGTCGTGACAACATGGTTTCAGAGCACTAGGTTCACGTAGGTCTCACAAGTTATGAGCAGACCTAATAGAGTCTTGCAAATCGGTACAGAGACATCTGTACTTATCTTTGAGAGGCTATAGGGTGTTAGGAAACTACCTTTCTTCATATTCCATCGTGCAATTGATGTAGTACTAAATATCCTTCTCTTATTCTCTCACATATGGTGAGAACACGCTCTAATGAGATTCCAGACCAGGGAAGAGCTACTCCCCCAGTTGCAAGAAGCCGAGGCAGAGGCTGGGGGGGGCTCCAGGCCGTGGTAGAGGGCGAGGACGTCCCAGGACTATTCTAGTTATGCCGCCAGTAGGTCCAGTAGAGAATCCCATTATTGATGAGTAGGGTGAGGTGCCTGTGGCAGAGCCAGCTCCAGTGGATTTCACATCTGCACCGAGGATTTCAGGATTTCATGGGTCGTATGCTACGGTTCATGGATAATATGACTCATGAAGGTTTATTTCTGACAGACCCAGCCACATCTCAGGCAGGCGGGGGAGCACAGACCCCTACCGCACAGGCTCATGGATAGGCAGCTGCAATATATCAGACCCAGGGTGCACTACTCATGGGTGGAGCCCAGCCAATGGCAGCAGCTACACCTGAGCCCAGGCCAGCTGTAGCCGCTGACCCTCAGAAACTATTGGATAGATGGACTAGACTACATCCTCCTATCTTTGGGGGCGAGCGACACGAGGATCCCCTGGATTTCATTGATCGGTGCTGGGATAGATTATACAACATGAGGATATTATAGTCTTATGGGGTAGACTTTGCTACTTTTCAGCTAGAGGGAAGAGCCCGTAGATGGTGAGAGTCTTATGTTCTTGGCAGACCAGCAGATTCTCCTCCCATAACTTGGGACAGGTTCATCTGTATCTTCCTGGATAGGTATATTCCACCCTCCCAGAGGGAAGAGTTGAGGTTTCAGTTTGAGCAGCTCCAGTAGGGTCAGATGTCAGTGACGGATTTTGAGGCGAGGTTTTCTGAATTATCTCGCCATACACTTATGATACTCCCTACTGAGGCGGAGAGAGGGCAGAGGTTTGTTGCGGGTTTACATACTGGCATTCAGGCCACTACGGGTCGAGAGGTTGAGATGGGTACTTCTTATGAGCTAATCGTGGAGATAACTCGGAGGATTGAGGGTGTACGCCAGCGTAGCCGAGAGCAAGTTACTAGAGATAAGCGGTTTAGGTATTCTAGAGAGTTTAGAGTTGATCAGTCTGGGTGCAGAGGTAAGTTCGTGAGAGGGCAGTCCAGCAGTCCCCCATATCCAGCACCACCGCCTCCTCGAGGTGCTCCAGTACGACCTTATTTCAGTGCTATACCAGAGAGTTCTTATCGCCCACCAGCTATCTAGGGTTCTTCCCGTGGGTATTCAGGTCCCCAGGAACAGACCTCTAGTCAGCGGCTTATTTCACCGCAGAGTTGTTACGAGTCCGAGGATCCCAGTCACATACGGAGATTTTTGCCCAGGCTTCGGGGTAAACTAGTGCAACAGGGTCAGCAACCTATGATTACCGGACCAGTTGCTCCACCAGTCGTCCGACCACCTAGAGGTGGAGGACAGGTGGGTAGAAGTCGTCCTAGAGGTGGAGGTCAGCCAGGCGGAGGCCAGCCAGTTGGCGCTCCAGCTCGGTTCTATGCTTTTCTGGCCAAACCAAATGCAGAGGCCTCAGATGCTGTGATTACATGTGTTATTTCTATTTGCGGCAAAGATGCCTCAGTATTATTTGCTCCATTCCTGGGTGTTTCTCATGAGCCCTTGAGTATTCCTGTTTATGTGTCCACTCCTGTGGGCGATTCTGTTGTTGTGAACCAGATCTACCGGTCCTGTATTATTACATTCTGTGGTTATGAAACTAGAGCAGATCTCCTATTGCTTGAGATGACCGATTTTGAAATTATTCTGGGCATGGACTGGTTATCTCCATATCATGCTATTCTAGATTGTCATGCCAAGACTGTTACCTTGGCTATTCCATCATTGCCTAAGCCGGAGTGGAAGGATTCGTCTGTTAGTTCATTTAATCGAGTTATTTCTTTTATAGAGGCTCAACACATGGTTGAGAAGGGTTATTTGGCTTATCTAGCCTATGTTTGGGATACTACTGCAGAGACTCCAGCTATTGATTCAGTGCCTGTAGTTCGGGAGTTCTCCGATGTATTTCCATCAGATCTTCCAGGAAATATTTATTTCGGTATTGACTTCGCTTCAGATACCCAGCCTATATCTTTCCCACCATATCGCATTGCTCCGAAAGAATTGAAAGAATAGCTTGAGGAGTTACTACCCAAAGGGTTCGTCAGACCGAGTGTATTGCCTTGGGGTGCACCGGTATTATTTGTGAAAAAAAAGGATGGAACAATGCGGATGTGTATTGATTATCACCAGTTGAACAAAGTCACTATTAAGAACAAGTACTCGCTGCCACGTATTGATGATCTATCTGACCATTTGCAGGGTGCAAAGGTGTTCTCTAAGTTCGACTTGAGGTCGGGGTACCTTCAGTTGAAGATTCGGGATTCTGATGTTCCGAAGACTGCTTTTCGGACTAGATAAGGTCATTATGAGTTTCTGGTGATGTCCTTCGGTTTAACTAATGCCCCGACAGCATTTATGGATTTGATGAATAGGATATTCAGGCCATATATTAATTTGTTTGTCATCGTCTTCATTGATGACATCTTGATCTACTCGCGCAGTAAGGAAGAGCATGAGCAGCATATGAGAGTAGTGCTTCAGATATTGCGGGAACAAAAGCTATATGCTAAGTTCTCTAAATGTGAGTTCCGGCTTGCGTTTGTAGAATATTCGGGACATATTGTATCGGGCGAGGGTATTAAAGTTGATCCCAAAAAGATTGAGGCAGTTTAGAATTGGCATCGTCCTACTTCGGCGACTGAGATCAGGAGTTTCCTGGGTTTAGCAGGTTATTATCATCGGTTCGTAGAGGGCTTTTCATCTGTTGCAACACCTTTGACCAAATTAACCCAGAATGGTGCTCCGTTCCGATGGTCTGATGATTATGAGGTGAGCTTTCAGAAGCTCAAGATAGCATTGACTACAACACTAGTGTTAGCGTTGCCTTCCGGTTCAGGGATGTATATAGTGTACTGTGATGCTTCACACGTTGGTTTGGGTTGTGTATTGATGCAGGAAGGGAAAGTTATTGCATATGCTTCACGTCAGCTGAAGCCCCATGAAAAGAATTATCCGGTACATGATTTGGAGTTAGCTGCGATTGTTCACGCTCTTAAGATTTGGAGGCATTATCTTTATGAAGTGTCTTGTGAAGTTTACACTGATCATCGCAGTTTGCAGCATTTGTTCAAGCAGAGGGACTTAAATTTGAGGCAGTGCAGATGGATGGAGTTACTAAAAGATTATGATATTACTATCTTGTATCATCCGAGCAAAGCAAATGTGGTTGCACATGCCTTGAGCAGAAAGGCGGAGAGTATGGGTAGTTTGTCTTTCCTTTTAGCAGAGGAAAGGCCATTAGCCTCGGATATTCAGTCCTTGGCTAACAGACTTTTGAGGCTGGATATTTCAGAGCCCAGCAGAGTTCTTGCATGTGTTGTGGCCCAATCTTCACTATTTGAGAAGATCAAAGCTCGCCAGTATGATGACCCACACTTGATGGTTCTTCGTGAAACGGTACTACGAGGTGGTGCCAAGGAAGTTACTATTGGTGCGAATGGTGTTCTGCGACTCCAGGGTCATCTATGTGTTCCTAATGTGGATGGACTGAGTAAAAAGATCCTAGAAGAGGCACACAGTTCTCGGTATTCTATTCATCCAGGTGCTACGAAGATGTATCGTGACCTGAGGCAGCATTATTGGTGGCGACGAATGAAAAAAGACATTGTTGAGCATGTAGCCAAGTGTCTAAATTGTCAGCAAGTTAAATATGAGTACCAGAGGCCAGGTGGCCTACTTCAGCAGATGAATATACCGGAGTGAAAATGGGAACGCATCACTATGGACTTTGTAGTTGGGTTGCCGCGGACCTTGCGGAAGTTTGATGCAGTTTGGGTCATTCTTGATAGGTTGACCAAGTCAGCACATTTTATTCCTGTTGTGACTACGTATACTTTAGAGAGGTTGGCCCAAATTTATATTCAGGAGATAGTTCGGTTGCACTGTGTGCCAATTTCCATCATATCAGATAGAGGTCCTCAGTTTACTTCACATTTCTGGAGAGCAGTACAGAGTGAGTTGGGGATCCGTGTAGAGCTCAGCACAGCTTTTCATCCGCAGACCGATGGGCAGTCAGAGACAATTCAGATTTTGGAGGATATGCTCAGGGCATCTGTGATTGACTTTGGAGGTCAGTGGGATCATTTCTTGCCTTTGGCCGAGTTTGCCTATAACAACAGTTACCAATCCAGCATCGAGATGGCTCCATTTGAGGCTTTGCATGGTCGACGATGCCGTTCGCCCATCGGGTGTTTTGAGCCCGGTGAGTCTAAGTTATATGGTACTGATTTGGTGAAAGATGCCTTGGAAAAGGTAAAGTTGATTCAGGAGCGACTTCGTATAGCACAATCCAGACAGAAGAGTTACGCAGATCAGAAAGCGCGCGATTTATCCTTTATGATGGGTGAAAAAGTTCTCTTGAAAGTTTCGCTGATGAAGGGAATCATGAGATTTGGGAAAAGGGAAAATTGAGCCCAGGGTTTATAGGCCTATTTGAGGTGTTGAAACGTGTTGGGGAGGTTGCGTATGAGCTTGCATTGCCTCCCAGCCTATCGGGAGTTCATCCAGTTTTCCACGTATCTATGCTCCGGAAGTATCATGCCGATCTATCACATGTGTTAAACTTCAGCACAGTTTGAACTAGATAATAGCTTGGGTTATGAAGAGGAGCCAATTACCATCGTTGATAAACAAGTTCGCCAGTTGAGGTCCAAGAGAATTTTTGTAGTAAAAGTCTAGTGGAGGGGCCAACCAGCTGAGGAAAACATGTGGAGCAGATATCCAAACTTATTCAGCACTTCAGGTATAATTCTAAACCCGTTCGAGGACGAATGTTTGTTTAAGAGGTAGAGAATGTGATGACCCAAAATGTCATCTTTAAATTTAATAATAAATTATGTGTTCTAAGACCTCGAAAAGTACTATTTATCATTCCTCGACTTGCGTGCGCAATTCACAAAATTTTCTGGAAAGGTTTTATGTGAAAATGGATTAAAATGTGAATTAGAGGTTTAAAACTCAATGGAAATGACTTTGGTCAACATTTTGAGCATACTGACTCGGATCAGTGTTTTGACAATTCTGGTAGGTGCGTATCGTGATTTGGGACTTGGGCGTATGCCCAGAATCAAATTCCGAGATCCCTACACCGAGATATGGAATTTTGATAAAACAATAAAAATTTAAGTTCAAATAGTGACTGGATGTCTAATTATGTGCAAACGACCTCGAAATAGAATTTTGATGATTCCAACAGCTCCATATGGTGATTTTGGACTTAAGAGCGTGTTCGGAATTTTATTTGGAAGTCTGTAGTTAAATTAGGCTTGAAATGGCTAAAAACAAGAATTTAAGTTTGGAAGTTTGACTGAGGAGTTGACTTTTTAATACCAGAGTCGGAATCCAGTTCCGAAAAAATTCATAACTCCAATATGTTATTTATGACTTGTCTGTAAAATTTGAGGTCAATCGGAGTTGATTTGATAGGTTTCGACATCGAATGTATAAGTTGGAAATTTTAAGTTTCATTAAGCTTGAATGGGAGCATAATTCATGGTTTTACCGTCATTTTATGTGATTTGAGGTTTCAAATAAGTTTGTATGATGCTTTACGACTTGTTGGTATATTTGGTTGGGTCCCGAGGGCCTCGGGTGAGTTTCAGATGGTTAACGGATCAAAAGTTGGACTTAAAACAACTGCTGCAATTTTTCCTTTTTGCTGAAAATTCTGGCCCAAAATCGAGGCCCGAAATCGAGGCCCAAAATAGAGCTCCCAAGATCGAGCTCCCAAAAATCGAGGCCCAAAATCGAGCTCCCAAAAATTGAGCTCCCAAAATCGAGCTCCCAAAAATCGAGCTCCCATAATCGAGCTCCCAAGATCGTGCCCCCAAGATCGAGCTCCCAAAATCGAGGCCATGATCGAGGCTGAGGATCGAGGCCATGATCGAGGCCATGGATCGAGGTCATGATCAAGGCCATGGATCGAGGTCATGATCGAGGGCTGCCTGGGCAGAATTATAAAAGAGGGCATTCGTCTCATTCACCATTTTTAACAAATTAGAGCTTGAGCAGAGGCGATTTTTGATAGATTTTCAAGGAAAAGACATTGGGGTAAGTGATTCTAACTTGGATTTGGTTTATAAACATAAATATATCATTGTTCTCATGATTATTTTTAAGCAACTATACCACTCGGCAGCACTTGCCTAGTAGCTAATATATAAATAAAATCCCAAAATGGGTCCAAAGCTTACAAGATGTCCAAACCAAAATAGAAGTTGCATGAAGCTACTAGCTATTAAAAAGATAGAAAAGCTAAAATCTAACGAACTAGCTATTACAACATAATAAGTTGATTTCTTCCTTCTTATAACAGTGTATGTGAATCCAATTGTCATTGGCAAATACCAAGCAGCACCTATCAAGCTCTCACCAGGCACCAGGGTATACTGTCCATAGGCTAAAATGAATTCCAAACATCTCCACCACAGAGTTGAAGCCAGCATAGTCTTCCAAGTGTAGCTACTATATGATCTCCATATGCAGCAAACTGATTTTGTCCAAGTATTAATCATGTGCTCACTCATCAGAATTAATGTGTAGAAGAGGAGCCTCGCTTTAGGTAGGCTTTGCAAGGCAAAAGCCAGGCTTGAACTTGCTTTAGGCAGGCTTTGCAGGGCAAAAGCCAGGCCTGAGCTGGCTTTAGGCAGGCTTTGCAAGGCAAAGGCCAGGCTTGAGCTGGCTTTAGGCAGGCTTTGCAAGGCAAAAGCCAGGCATGAACTGGCTTTAGGCCGGCTTTGCAAAGCAAAAGCCAGGAATGAGCTGTCTTTAAGCAGGCTTTGCAAGGCAAAGGCCAGGCTTTGAAACTGTGCCTTTTTGTGATCTTGAAAGCTCAGATCCTTCCCAACTAGAACCTTTAATGTAGACATCATTCTAAACAATGCTAAACCATCCACATATTGAGCATGAAAGCATGCTAATACCACTGAGAAATGATTCAACAATCTCCAGAAATACCATATGATAGGTTCAGCATTTTCCTTAGCATTTGGACATATCAGAAGTAGGATAAATTGTACCATCCAACACCTGCTTATCGAACTTTTTCTGTACACTATCAAAGCACCCCCAGAATGAGCATGAGACCATGCTAATACCATTGGAAAGTACCTTAATAGCATACTAAATGAGACAAAGAAACATGCAGGTTTGTGTAGACTCCAATCCTGTGAAGCCATCAGTATGTGGTCCTTCTCTTTGCTATCCTAACCCTAAGGTTAGGTGATTGAGATTTGTCTAGATTGATCAACTTCCTCCCTGCACTAGGCAGTTCAGAGAATGAATGAAACTCAAATGTACCTACAAAAGAAAACACAATGTTAGCTATAAAATCCGCCACTGAATTGCCTTCTCTGAACACATGTTGAAAGACCACATTGAAGTTGTTCTTCATCTCTATAATTTTCTTCACATCCTGTGCAACTACCCAAGGAGGACCCCATTCCCCTTCTATCACCTTCTTTATCACCAACGAATCAGTCTCCAATATGAGAGGGTGAAGATCATGCTCCACACAGTATTCCAACCCTTGAAGAATATCCTTAGCTTCAGCTACCACATTAGTTGTCACCCCCAGGTCTACTGCCATACACCACATTGCCTTCATCATCCCTCACACAAAAGCCTAGGGAGCTAGGTCCAGGATTTCCCTTTGAGGCTCTATCAGTATTACATTTGTACCAACCATGAAAAGGAAGCTGCCATGTTACTCTTATAGTGATCAATATAGGTTTATATCCTTCAAAGTATTGAATCATGTATGGCCATAACATTGGAATATTAGGCATCCAAGCATACCTCACCCTTGCCAGTTGATGCAATGTCCTATTTATCTCATGAATCACCCTATTTATGGACACTGAACTCCCATGTTTACCTGCATTTCTTCTCTTCCAAAGCTCCCAAGTGATGATTGCTGGTACTGCTTGAAACAATGGCTTTAATTTTAGACAACACTGAGCATACCATCAATGTCTAATAATATGCTTCAATTGAATCAATGGCACAGTAATTCCAGCAGCCCCCATGAACAAGTTCCATACCTTAGAGGCAGTAGGGCTTGTGACAAATATATGCTTAATGGATTCCTCTTGGGGATGCTGACAACACCAACACCTAGATATCACCATTTGCCCTTGCCTCCTCCACATGTCATCAGTGGCTATTTTCTGCCTCCACAATCTCCACAAGAAGAAGGATATCTTGAAAGGCAAACCTTTAATCCACACTAACTTGAATTCCTGATTAGGATCAGCCCTATGCCTTAATATTTGCCAAGCACTGCTAACACTAAACTTGCCTAAAGGAGTTGGCATCCAGTATGGCCTATCCCAATATCCCTCATTGCCTTCATAATGCACATTTAGCCTTATATGTTCTGCAATTTCCTTATTGAAAGTTTGATCTAGCAGCTGAACATCCCATGCTTCCCTTTGCCGCAGTTCTGCCGCCTCCTGAAGATCTTCATTGATTGGAACGTCTTCAGGTAATACGTGATAAAGTGCACCCAATCCAGTCCAATTTTCATGCCAAATATTAGTGGTTCCACTCTTCAATTCCCATACGATCTTATGTTCTACTTCTTCCCTAGCATTCAGCATTTGTCTCCAAACATGAGACCCTTTCCTAAAATGCACCACTGTTGGTAGATCCTTCTTGCAATACTTATTCCACATGAAATTATACCACAAAGATTTTGTGGTCCTAAGCCTCCACCATAGTTTAGCAAACAGTGCCCTTGAGCCATCATGTAATGACCTAAAACCTAGGCCTCCTTCCTCTGTAGGAAGGCCAAGATTTTGCCATGAAGCCCAGTGTCTGCTTCTCCCTTCTTCCTTTGTGCTCCAAAAAAACCTAGCATAAATCTTATGTATATGCTTCAGGATGTTGTTTGGTGGATCAAGGATTGATAACATGTGAGTTGGCATACTTTGCAACACACTAGAGATGAGTGTTGCCTTTCCTCCAAATGACAGCAACTTTCCTTTCCATGAATGCAATTTAGCCTTCACCTTCTTGATAAGATCCTCATAATAGTCCTTCCTTCTTCAAGTGTAAAAAATAGGACATCCTAGATATGTGAAGGGGAATTTACCTCTTGCAAATCCTGTAATAGCTTCAACTGCCTGAAACAATCCATTAGCAACCTTTGAATGCATGTAGTATGAACTATTATCTTTGTTGATCATCTGACCTGATATCTTCTCATAGTTCCCCAACACTTCCATAATCTTGCTCAAGGAGGGCGGATGAGCAGATGCAATGATTATGGTATCATCAGCATATGCCAAGTGGTTTAAAGGTTCAGACCACTTAGGTATTCCAAATCCCCCAAATGACTTGTCTTCAAAGAGCTTATTCAAAGACCTGGAAAGTACCTCAGCTGACAGAATGAAAAATGCTGGAGATAGGGGATCCCCTTGCTTCACACCCCTTGTAGACTTAAAGAACCCTGAGGACTGCCCATTCACCAATACTCAATACCAGGTGTTTTGAGATTGAAATTTGGGAAATTTTTAGAAATCTCATAGAAATGAATTTTTGAGATTTCGGAGTCGGATTTGAGTGAAACTGGTATGATTGGACTCGTAATTTAATGGGTTATCGGATTTTGTAACTTTCGCCAGATTCTGAGACATGGGCCCCATAGATGAATTTTTAATTAATTTCGGGATTTTCATTAAAAATGTAGTATTTTCTTATAGAATTGATTCCTATAATTTTTAGTGATTGTATCGAATTATTTTGGCTAGATTCGAGCCAGACAGAGTTGGATAATTGTGGAAAAGGCCTTCTAGTAGATTAAATTAGAGCAAGACGAAGTAAGCCTCTTGTCTAATCTTGTGAGGGATAAATTACCTCATAGGTGATTAAAATTAAATAATTATTGCTAATTGTTGAGACTACGTATACACGAGGTAACGAGAGTCCGTGAGTAGCTACTATTAATGCTAAAGTCCGAGAGTTTAGGATTCAAAGCATGAATTACTTGTGTAAATTGTATTCTTTGTTTAATTAATATTATT
>AWOL01S0037757.1:0-15660 GCA_000715115.1 Nicotiana otophora | reverse complement strand
GACATATAAGAATCAACCTGAATTTCTGAAGTGCCACTGTATATAAATACTTTGTATACTTATATATAATGCTTCTCTTTGAGACTCTTATCCATATCGTATGATGCATGACTGCCCAACTGATCAGTGGTAACTGCCCGATTGGCCGTAGTGCGGTGGTAAATGCATGACTTCCCGACCGGTCGTAGCTCGGCGGTAAATTTGTAACTTCCCAACTGGCCATAGCTCGATGGTAAATGCATGACTGCCCGACCGGCCGTAGCTCGATGGTAAATATGTAACTGCCCAATCGGCCGTAGCTCGGTGGTAAATGCATGAAGATGCATATATCACTATATTATAAACATTAACATCTTTATCATATACCTCAATAGAGACTTAGGAACGTACTTAGACATACTTGGATATAACTTTACAGGAATGAATAACATAGTTGTTAAGAGTAGAACCACTTATAGAATAGCATTACGTTTACATGTCGTTACTTGGATAATGCCAAAAGAAAGGAGGGATAGCCTTAACATACCTGAGTCGATTCTCTTGACAATCCCTCTAACACACATCTTTTGCGAAAAACACGTAATGGAAGATCAAAGTAGGGGAAATACGTATGATATTCTTGAGAAAGATTGCACTTTGTCTCCATAGAATACCATCTCGCGTTGCTGCTACTACAATATAAATTCACGTTAATGATATATCCATTTGATGTTGTATTGGTGCTACATATAATTTCCAAATATAAAAGATTGCTTCTACATAAATAGAAGTCACGTTATATCTCCTCCAAAGATGGAAATATATGATTGCTCATGTACTTTTGTTGTTGCTATTCATTGAGCTTAAGGGTATCTCTATTATACTTGCTGTATATATCCTTAGTGTTTTGCCTGGAAAGGCACATAAATAAAGGATCCCCAACTAATATTTCTTGGAGGATCGTGGGTTCCACCCCACTTATAACTTCCATGCTTACTAAGCATTCTTATCCCAAAATTTGACTCAGCCGTATCATTCAGACATATTAGTCACACTTTACTTTTGTTGTCATGGTCTCACGTGGACAAAACAATTCATACACTTATCCACTTAAATCAATAATTAACCCATTACCAACATAATTAAGAATTATCTCAAATTTCTTAAAATACTACTCACTTTTAACATACTTTAAACACCTTACTATCATGGCCATGTGGTACCATATGCATACACTATTATTTCATTAAAACATCCATGTAAATATACATATATTTTCTCGACTTCTAATTTTCCTAATCTCATATAAAGAGTACAATTTTTCGTACGCTTAATTCTTAAAATGGTAAAATATAACCTTCTTTTCTTGTGAGAAAATAATTTCTATCATTACAATAATGTAAATCTCATAAATTTTCTCATATTACGTGAATAATTTAAAGCCTATTCGAAAGTAGTAATATTAATAACTATACAAAATCGTATTTTTCAATTATTTTATTTTTTTACAAAAAATATTCCACTCAAAATACCATATCGAATGTATATAACGGTATCAAAGTTGTTAAACTTACGAGGTCTTACAATAACATAATCACAAATCCTTTATAACCTCGTGAATGATCTTAATCCCTTCAAGCTTATATGGATTACTACGACTTATCCTAGTATTAAAGTACGGGGTGTAACATGAATAGAGCTCTGAAATTGCCTAGAGTGGCCTCCCTAACTCTGATCATGCCTCCCAGATGGAGCGCTACCAAAGATGATACAAGAGACTGAGTCGGTTCTAGCGGTCCCCTACTGCTCCCTCCGCTAAAAGAAGTATTGTAACCACCAGTTATACGGGCCTTCTTGTTCTGATTCCAATCTGCCTTTTTCTGCTTGTTTCATAGTTCCAGCCTCTCAGCATGGTTAACAATGGAGGAGAAAGAGCATGTGTGCAATATAGCGCCTGACACATGTGATTTCACATGAGGTCCCAACACGTCAACAAACTTTAGAACCCTATCAGCCTCATTTGGAGTCATGTGGGAAGCATACTTTAACAGGCGAGTGAACTCGTGACTGTACTCTCTGACGGTCATGGACCCCTGCTTTAACTGATCGAACTGAGTCGCAAGGGTATACCTATCTGCGTCGGAGAAGAACTGCTCCATGAATCCCTTGGAGAATACCTCCCAAGTAGCAAGAGGAGCATTCTCACCACTCTCTCTGTCCCATGTCTTACACTAGGTGTGGGGCACACCCTTCAGCTGGTAAGAAGCAAACTCGGCCGCTTCCTCGTTGGTGGCATTCATCACCCTTAAGTCTTTTTCGGTCTCATCCAAGTAGTCAAGAGGGCCATATTCGGGTCTAGTCCCATGGAAAACTGGTGGAAAGAGCTTTCAATACTTATCAATCCATGAACGTTGATCATGAACATGCGTCGGGGCTTTAGTACCCCTCTATTCCTGAGCTGCTACCAAAGTCGTGAGTAGTTGGATGGCTTGCAAGAGGGATGGAGTGTCATGAACCACAGCAGGTGGCACTGCAGGTGCGGCGGGCATTGGTGGAGGTATATGCTTGAGTCAGGGACGCGCAAATACGAACCATATTGTCTGTAAGTCACAATAATATATGTGTTAGAATAAACCTTAGAGTTAAACTCTACTTGCACGATCTAGAGTGGAAAAGAAATGTGAAACTTTCTATAATACCCATATCCTCTAAGATATACGAGTGGTAGACAACACACGCATAAGTTAGAATCTACAAGACTCGGCTGCATAGACTCCCTAGGACACATAAAACCTATAGCTCTGATACCAAGTTGTCACGCCCCAAAAATGAAATGAGACGTGGCCGGCACCCGGTACCTACCACCTGGACCGAGCGAACCTAAATGACATAATCAATCATCCATATTGTGCCCACATGACATAATTTATTTAATTAAAATCAAGATTAAATGAAAAAATGAAATGGATATTGTATGAATAAATGGGCGGCCAACCATAAACCAAGATATGAAATAAAACATCATTCGTAAGATCACATAAGTACCTATAATCCAAAAATAATACAAGTCATCTATGGAGACTTTATGATGCTACGAATGAGATAATAAAGCTACGAGGCTAGCTCGCACTATACCAAAATATACAACTGAAATGGAGTAGTCCCACGAGTACAAATGTGGGCTCACCAAAAGAAGGAAGATGTAGGAACTCTAGCTCGTATGCTGACCGCCCTGCACTCGACCGTCTGCCAAACCTGACATCAATTAAACAAAGGATGCCTGAGTATTCAAATACTCAAATGTGCATCATAACCAACCACTCATGGTTGGGAAATAGATGAGCAATACAAATATTAAATGCATAAGAGATATAAATCAATTTAAACAATTAAACTTATCAAAGATATCAAATATCACTATAAATCTTTCAAGGTATAATTAGAACCATAAACGTTTATCAAGTAACTGAATGGTACATAGTCTTTCCCCCTATGTTTCAGAATCTTGTTGTATAGTACACAATCCTTATGTCTTTGTTTCATGTGTATAATAATAGAGTACATAGCCCTTTCGTCTATGTTTTCAAGTATAAGACAATAGATTACATAGGCCTTATGTCTATGTTTCAATGACCCAATCAAAGGATACATAGCCCTTCCGTCTATGTTTTAAGTATATAATAATCAATTAATTTATTGTCACTCATGCCTCGGTAACTAAACTTTCTATCTTTAATTCAAGTGTTTCTATTCCTTACTTCAATAAAATCGAGAAAGAGAATTCAATCCCATCATCCTAAAGTGAGCAATGAATTTATGTCGCTAATAAAACAAAGAAAATATTCCAATATCGCAATGCACTAAAGACATGTTATTCAGTCCATAAAAAAAGAATACCAAACTTGTTAGTATTTCCATCTCTTAGAAATATTATGCCAAGTTTTTCATTACTTAAGTCGTGGTGCAATTAATGTAAGCTTGTCCCACACGTACAAGTGAACCTTATGTATTTTATTCTATCAAGACATAAAGTCTTCTAAAAATAATACAATATATCTTAAAGCTAGCCATACCTCAAGTTAGCCTTTAAACTTCCAACATAAGCTCCATGTACTCAACGACGTCCCAAACGTGTTCAATCAATCACAATTCAACCATTTGACATCAATTCATACTCATAAGAATCCAACATAATCCATTTAGGGCCAAAGCTAGCTAGAAGCCACCCCAAAATTTTATTCCTTCATTTAGTCGATAAGCCATGTCCAATAATTCATTTTCTGGCACTAATTAAGCTATTAAAATTTTTGGAATACTTATTCAACTCAAAATTTCCCTTAAATTTCACTATTCATCTTCTTCCCTAATTTAGCCCTAACTTGAACATTACGCACATCAAAACGTTGCATATATCTTCAATAAAAGTAGTAATTTTCACTTCACAACACCTTCCAGATACTCAATCCATGATTATATTCAGAGATAGGGTAAGGAAGTTACCTCTTTCAAACAAAGCACTAGCTTAAGTTCTTGTGAAAGTTCTTGATGGTCTTGTTAGAATCTAGCTAATCCCAATATATTTTGGTATTAGTATAAGTGTTAACTAACTTAGATTAACACAAATAGTTGTAGAAATTTACTTTGAAATACTAGGTATGGATCTTGGTCATGACCGATTTGAAAGAACTCAAAGAGAGTTCTAAAATGTTTCTATTTAGAATGAGTAGTATTGGCTGGAAATAGCTCTTCATAGGACGAATATTGGGTCCAACATTTTTTAGTAGTCAGTGATACATACTTCTCCCCTCTTCCTTAATTTCATTTGACTTGGAGTATGAAAGAAAAGTGATTATAAGTGCAATAAACTTATAAAGACCAAAATTTGGCCCATTTTGTGTTTATTGCCTGGGAGTTCTAAGGTGATTTTCACCTTTACTTATAGCCTTCTTAATTTGTATTCAAAATATGTTGGCCAATTTGATTATGTAATAGCTAAGATAATTATTATAATATATTTACTTCATATGATGATTACAATATTATTACATGTTGCCAATCAAAATATTGACTTGCAATTTAATTCTCATACTCCGTCTATGTAACCCCGAAAAATGAATATATAAGTGTTAACATGACCAATTATTATTTTCTTAATTTTCGTTGGTGCAAAATAGTGTTTCCTAGATTTGTTAGCATGTTCAAAGTATTAAACTATATTCAAATTAGTATTTTTTATTTTCGAAGCGCTATAGCAGGACAAATATAAAAAGCAGAAGTCGAGCAGTTACTTAAAGAAGATGGTTTAATCGTATTGAGAGTGGCAGATTAGCATATGGATTCCGTGGCAGGATAGCCACGTGCCTTAAGAAAGTTTAGAGCGGTTTGGGAATTGTCATGGAAGGTAATTTGGTCTTCAAATTCTATTTGGGATGGTGACTACTGTATCAAGGAAGATTGGATATGGCAGAAAGTAGTTGCTTGAAATGAAGAGGGGTGTGAAAACTTGATTATCGTTGGGAAGCAACATGACTTCCTGTTTGGAATATGTTGTCGCACTTTTAGTTGATGTGAATGAGGAGTGAACGGACTTGTACAACTGGTGGATGAGCACGGGCTCAGGAGAGTTTACTGATTTTTGTGGTAGTTGTAACCAGTGCAGTGCTGTTAGGAGATGTCGGCATGGAATTCCACAGGTGGATTATCTCCTGTGAGCAGGTTAGCGGTTGTGTGATGTTGATGAAGCTTCTGCGAAGAATACTACTTGCTACCTGGTGAGAGGTCGAATATGCGATAGTGACTAATGATTCATAATGTTTATGAAAAGCTTAACAAAAGACTTCGAGAAATTTGGCCGGTTAACGGTGTGGGATCATGGTAATTGAGAAGGAGAAATCGTTGTGGGATCTACATTATGTGATGGTAGCTTAAAGCTAAGTGGGGGAGCCCCACCGTCTACGATTGGATTGCGTGGTTGTTTGCTTGTGCGGTTTCTGGTTATCGATGTGTTGGTGGATGATTTATGACTACGAAAAGAAAATATCAGGAGTAATTCGAACAAGAAAATTAATGAATGTGTGTTATGTGCCTTTGCAATTCTTGTGCATGTTTTGGGAAGACTTGGAGTTTATACTTCTTGTGGGTGGAATGTACAAGGAAAATAATTCCTTCGGTTGCTTTTTTGGGAGTGTTCACATGCTGACAACACACTGGAGGTTAGCTTATATTCGAGACCAAGTAAGAGTGGGTTACTCTTAACAATGGTCCTAGTAGGTTCAAGAATTAAGGTGCAGTGCTTAAGGATTTTGGGTCCTTTGTGTGGTTAAGGATCAAGTTTTCACAGTGGATTACAAACGAGACTTGGAATGTTATACGTCATCATCGAGTATGCGGTGTAGTATTAGAGGAAAGGAATAAATAGCTTCGGATTTGCGGATGGTCTTGCAGAATGGGAGTACCAGTTGGAGATTGTATTGTATGCATAAGGAGAGTATGAGATGGTTCATAAGTATTGAGATGATGCGGTCCTGTGATACGGGTCACTCTAGATGAGTACGGATTTGGTTTGTTACGTTTTTGAATGGAGCTATTATTATTTCTAAGGCAAGTCGAGAGTAAATTGGAAGAAGTTGGGTTGGTTAGTAATGGTTGAATCAACATGATTATGGCAAAGATCAGTTTCTTTAGCGTGTAAAGTTATACATGTGGTTTGTAGTTGTACGCGCGGGCATGATAGTGATCACAACTTGATTAATTTGAGAGGTATTTGATTCAAATGGTCTTGTGGTGTAAATGGATTCTGGGGGAGTCATGGCGGTATAAATCACGACTTGAGGTTTGTATTTTCTGCAGTCATGGGAATTCAGTTATGTGTTGCAATGGTTCTTTTGAAAGGAGTTAAGTGAAAGGTTTTNATGAGTGCGGATTTGGTTTGTTACGTTTTTGAATGGAGCTATTATTATTTCTAAGGCAAGTCGAAAGTAAATTGGAAGAAGTTGGGTTGGTTAGTAATGGTTGAATCAACATGATTGTGGCAAAGATCAGTTTCTTTAGCGTGTGAAGTTATACATGTGGTTTGTAGTTGTACGTACGGGCATGATAGTGATCACAACTTGATTGATTTGAGAGGTATTTGATTCAAATGGTCTTGTGGTGTAAATGGATTCTGGGGGAGTCATGGCGGTATAAATCACGACTTGAGGTTTGTATTTTATGCAGTCGTGGGAATTCAGTTATGTGTTGCAATGGTTCTTTTGAAAGGAGTTAAGTGAAAGGTTTTTAGCCAATGAAGTGTTTATTCTACTTGTAGTTTAAGGGTTATTATGAATTCATGTATTCTCGCGTAGTGGCATGATAGGTGCAGTGAGCGGCATGTGAAATTTTAAAGTTGAGGATCAAGGTTGCGGTTCGGTATTGACAAGATTGTCTCTAGCTCGGATGAGTAGGGAAGGATTCAGATGTTCAGAGTAAGCTGGCATTTCTTTAGTGTCACCTGAGAACGGCATTCTGTGTAAGAGGCTTGGTGAATTGATTTGGGAATTATTGATTTGCTTTATAGAATTAGAACGGTTGGTGGTATGGATGTGCAGACTCTGCTACCTGGTGCGAAAGGTTGTGGGAGAGTATCCCACGGGGAAATAGGTATAAGTGTGACATGTTAGTCACTTGATTGTAAAAGATTAAAACCAAGTATGGAGATTATAGTACTATCGTTAATGTGAGAGTTTATGCCTGGAATGTGCTCTATTCCTTTGGTTATGAACTGTGGGAGTTGTTCCGGATTGAGACGGCTTGATTATTCGCACATGTGTTGAGGTCATGTGTAGCTTGTAGTGTTATATGAGAAAGATGTCTCTCAAGATGCAGGTAATTTATCGCACATTAGTTGTGCTTGGGTTTTGTAGCGTATGGCGCTATCCGTCTCCCCAGGGTGATATTTGTGCACTAGGCGTGCTTGTGGTCGATATTCATTATTTCGTAGGTATAAGCATTATGGCTTGATGGGCATTTCCTTATTTATTGTTATGTGTGGATCGGGTGACACGCCGCCATGGGTACATTGTTTGGATTGGGTTGCACATCATAACGGTATCATGTATGGATCGGGTTGCACGCCGCAAAGGTATCATGTGTGGATCGGGTTGCATGCCGCAACAGTGAGATGTTGAGTACGGTTCCCTAAATCTATTCTTGTATATTTTGTTTCTCATTCCTTGAGAAGGGTTCATAGCGTCTGCTCGACTGTTTTATTCGTTATGCGGGCTGAATAGTTCCTTTCCAGAGTTCGTTCTTCCTTATGTATCACATTCGAGTTTGTAGCTTGTTGGCGCATTGTGGGCATCATATCAGATTTTTGGCAGTGTATGAGATGGCTTATTACCTGAGCAGCTTGTACTGGATGAGACGAGGTTATTGGACCTAGGATCGGTGCAATCAGATTTATATAAGGTACATTAAAGAGAAACTATCGTTATTCAGTCTGAATGAGGTAATGATCCTGTCATGAGGAGAGATTCCGTGATTTGTTGATTCGGCAGGCGGTTATTAGTTTCTACACATCTCTTCCATCGCAACTGTATTGCGAGAGTTAGAACCGAGCTTATATGTGTTATGAGGTATTCTTCGGGCGCCGGGTCAGTGAAATTGCAGTTGTTGTGCCTAGAGGAGGTTTCCTTGGGGAAATGAGTTATGCGATACATTGTGTGATGTCAGCATGGGTGCATGATTATGTGTGAATTTAGCATGTGGAGATTTATACTGTGTTCGTATGTTTGAATCAGGTCTTGTAAAGCAATTCGCAAGTTGGAATTTGGTTCTAAGGCTTATAAACTAAATAAAAGGGAGGACCTTTAGTCCGGCTCAAGCTAATGTACCCAACTGGGTTGTGGTGGCACGGGCAGGTGCGCAAGGTGTTGCACCGTGATTTTGGACAACTCCAAAGCAGCTCTTAGCACGTTCGAGGAAGAATGTATGTTTAAGTGGGGGAGAATGTAACGACCCGACCGGTCGTATTGAGCTCTAGCATGTCGTTCGACGGTTTGAGGCCTTGAATAGCTTCACTTCAGCTATTATGACTTGTACGTGTGGTCGGAATTGAAATTTGGGGAAGTTCAGAGTTGATGTGGAAAGAAAAATCTAATTTCGTAAGCTTTAAGTTGGAAAAATTGACTAAGCTTTGACTTTTAGTAAACGATCTCGAAATCGGGGTTTGAAGGTTCTANCGAGGGTTAACTTTATTGACTTTTAGGACGGAGTTGGGGATTGTTATGAATAGATTAATTATGGGTAATAGAGTATATNGTTCTAATAGGTTCATATAATGATTTCAGACTTTGGCGTATGTTCGGGTTGAGTACCGGGTGGTCCGGAAGCATTTCGGCGCCTATTATGGAAGGTTGGCATTTTGGAAGTTTAATAAATTCTTAAGTTTGATTTGAAATGAATTTTGGTGTTAGCGATGTCCATTCAAAGTTCCAAGCCATGGAATAGGTTCATATCGTGATTTGTGACCTGCACATAAAGTTTGACGTCATTTCGGAATATTTTGATATGGTTCGGACGCGTTCGTCGATATTTAAAGGTTTGAAAGTTTAAAGAAGGGTTTTGATCATCGATCCGTAGTTTTGATGTTTTTTGGTATGATTTGAGTCTTCGACTAAGTCCGTGTCATGTTTTAGGATGCGCTGGTGTGTTTGGACGGGGTCCAAGAGTCCTCTGGTTTGATTCGGATTGAATTAGAGTGAGAATTTAGCCTTATGCCATTTCTGGTGGCAGCACATCTGGTATAACCGCACCTGCGAGGTTTTGGCCGAAGGTGCGAAGCCGCAGAAGCGGCCAAGAGGGTCGTAGAAGCAGTTCTGGGCAAGCTGGGCAGTGGCTGCAGGTGCGAGTCCATTTCCGCATCTGCGATGGCGCAAATACGGCGTCCTTGAGCGCAGAAGAGGATTTGCTGGGGGAGGCTGGGACCGCAGATGCGGTCGAGTTCCGTAGAAGCGGAACCGCACCTGGGCATGAGGAGCCATAGAAGCGAGGGCGCAGAAACGCTGGAGGAGCCGCAGATGCAGTAGGCAACCTGGCCTGGGTTTTCGCAGGTGCGAGATTGAAGCCGCAGAAACGGCTGTCGCAAAACTGACCTGAGGACCGCAGGTGCAAAAGGTCGCTGGGCAGTGTTGTTTTAAGAACCAGATTTGGCCCATTTTCTTTCTTTTTCATTTGGTTGGGCGATATTTGGAGCACTTGGAGGGGAGATTTCATCATCGAAAGGTAAGTTATTCCCACCTATTGCAAGTTAAATACATGGATTCTATAGGGATTTAAACATGGAAATTTGTAGAAATTGTGGGATTTTGGTAGAAAACCTAGAATTTGGTATTTTTGGAATTTGACCACGAAATTGGACATGGAAATTGGAATAAATCATATATTTGGGTTCGTATTGTTATGGGTAAAGTTTATCTTCAAAAATTTCGTAATCCGGGCACGTGGGCTCGAGGGTTAACTTTATTGACTTTTAGGACGGAGTTGGGGATTGTTATGAATAGATTAATTATGGGTAATAGAGTATATTTTTATGGATTTGCACATTGTCTGAATACTTTCGGAGCGACGGGCATCGGTTTGAGGTATTAGAGTGGCATTGGAGCCGGTTATGGAACTTCGAAGCAAGGTAAGTCTCTTGTCTAACTCTGTGAGGGGAACACTACCCCTAGGTGATGTATTTGTTATGTGCTACTTGTTGCAGGGGCTACGTACGCACAAGGTGATGAGAGTCCGTACGTAGCTAGATTCATGTTATGTCCGGGTAGACTTAGGTTCCCGCCATGCTATAACTGTAGTATTTGAGTTGTCTCTTGCCTATAAAATTCTTTTATTTTACGTTGCGACTTGAGACTAGACTTGTGTAGAGTAATAGACTTGCTATTGTAGAGATTCGACGGGCTTCACGACTAGCCGCGAAATAATTGTACTCCTCTTACGGAATTCTCCCGCATTATGCGTTCTCATCGAAAGGTTTCCCTTATAATTTATAACTCGCATGCCTATTCGTGAGTAGGGTCAAGGACCCGTTAAAGCTTTTTTATTCTAATGGGATCGGGTCGTTCGCCTCGGCAGCATTATGTATCACACTCTCATGGGAGCGAGCCATTCGCCTCGGCAATAAAAATAGATGTATCTATGGTTCGTATATTATGATGGATCAGGTCGTAGGCCTCGGCATTTCTAAAAAATACTCTTATAAAATCGTGCGTAATAATTGGCAAGAAGCCAGTATATCTGTGAGTTTTCTTGATTCGAATTGTGATGACTTATCTGGTGAGGTCCATTATATATATACTCCGATTGAGGAGGTAACTACTAGCTGAGAGCTTGAGTTATTGCTAAGAGGAGGATTGTACCACGTATTTACACTTGTTATTTCGTTTATTTACTTTGACTCACATCTTTTTACTTCTCTTGTATCTGTCTTATTGGACCACTAGTAAATGTCGATGTCGACCCCTCGCCACTACTTCTCTGAGTTAGGCTAGATACTTAGTGGGTACGCGTTGATTTACGTACGCATGCTACACTTGCTACACTTATTGTGCAGGTACATATATGCCTCGTAGCCTTTTGGGCGCAAAGGCATGGCTATTGCGGGGACTTCACCGTGAGTTGTATTTCATGTTATGATCCGCAGCCTGCAGAGTCTCCATCAGAGTTATTTATATTCTCCTTGTGAATACCTAATATTTGACTATATTTGAATTTTAATCACCTTTTACTATGTAAATCTTTTTAGAAATTTAATATATATTTTTTAGCTTTGTTACAATTTTTTTTATAGATAGGGTAAAAATTAAAAATAATTTAAAAGTTTAATTATTACTATTAAAAAAAAAATTATCTTTATTTTTTAAAAAATAAATTAAAAAACCGAAAACAAAATTAAATATTTGTTAAATTTCAGATGGGAATAAAAAATAGAAAATGTAGAAGTATGGAATTAAAAAGTAGGTGGAAGACCACCGTGAATCAGTTAGAGAAGATGGCCAACAAATATTTTGAGGTGAACATAATCTCCTTTACTGATGATGAACTTCCCGAGGAGGGAGCCAGGCACAATAGGGCTTTGCACCTGATTGTCAAATGTGAGGGGCATTATGTAAAGCGAGTCATGGTTGATGGAGGCTCGAGTGTAGATGTATGCCCTCTCTCTACCTTGCAAAGCATGAAGATCAATACAGACAAAATTGGACCCAGAAATGTTCGCATCCGGGCTTTTGATGGCTCAGCGAGAGATACCATTGGGGAGATCAACCATACCATGACGATTGGGCATGTTGATTTTGAAATTGTCTTCCAAGTAGTGGACATGGAAACTTCTTATAACTCTCTTCTTGGAAGGTCATGGATCCATACGGCCCGAGCTTTGCCATCGACCTTGCATCAGATGCTCAAATTTGAACACGACAGGAAAGAAATTATTGTTCACGGAGAAGACGAGTCATCCATTTACAAAGACCCGTTAATCCCGTGTATTGAGGCCAAGGAAGGGTACGAGTCCATTGTCTATCAGGCTTTCGAAGTGGTTGTTGTGGACCATGTTGAGGAAGGAAAGCGCATTCTGCATCCTCGTCTCTCTACCACATCTGTAATGGTGGCTGCACTTATGAGGAAACAAGGTTATGAGCCAGGAAAAGGCTTAGGGGAATCATTGCAGGGAATTTCGGAACCCATTTCTCCGTTCAGTAACAAGGGTACTTTTGGTTTAGGCTTTAGGCCAACACAAGCAGACGAAGACAAAGCCAAGCACCGCAAAAAGCATGGGTGGGTCTTGCAGCAACCTATCCCTCACATTTTCAACACTTTTGTCAAGCCACGACTCAAAGAGGGTCAAAATTCCTCGGCGCAGGCAAACATTGATGAAATTTGCCATGGCCTCACAAATATTTTCTTAAGTGAATATGGTCCAGGCTGGTGAAGGCACTAGTCATGCTGATATGCAACTAATTGGCCCAGACACCATGCTCAACAACTGGGAAACAGCTCCTCTCTCCACAAGGAAAGAATCTTGGTAGTTTGCTTTTTCAGCTTCTTTTTTGTATTTTGGGTTACTTTCAGAGTTGTAATCCAAACATCTCAGCATGATTATTTTATTTTGATGTTAACCCTTCTATCCTTTCAAATTCAATGAAATGCAGTTCAATTTCATATTAAGTATTGTATCTTTTCCTTTTCCTAATTCTTGTCATTTTGTTTCCATTTCAGTTTTGTTAATGCCGGCTTTAATAACATGAGATGCATGCGGAATTCATGCCCAGATCTTAAAAAGCTGTCTAATTTCAAAATAATGCATCAAGAGAGTTGGAACAATTTAAAAACAAGCCTGGGCCCAACCTCAATGAAACTGAGCCAATTAATATCGGAGGTCATGAAGAAGTCAGAGAAACAAAAATAAGCATTCACGCTGAATAAGAAACTAGAGATGCCGTGATTCAAATTTTATTTGAGTACAGAGATGTGTTTGCTTGGTCTTATGATGATATGTCGGGTTTAAGTGTCGATTTAGTGGTTCATAAGCTTCCTACATATCCTGATTTTCCACCAGTCCAACAGAAGCAACGAAAATTTAAAATGGACATGAGTGATAAAATCAAAGAGGAAATAATGAAGCAACTAAGTGCCAATGTAGTTAGAGTCGTACTATACACCATCTGGGTGGCAAATATTGTGCTTGTGCCAAAGAAGGACGAAAAAATCAAAGTCTGTGTTGACTACAAGGACCTGAACAAAGCAAGTCCAAAGGATAATGTTCCTTTACCAAACATCCACATACTTGTAGATAACAGTGCTAAGCATGAGATACAATCTTTTGTGGATTGCTATGCCGGATACCACCAGATTCTAATGGATGAGGATGATGCAGAAAAGACCGCTTTCACCACTCTATGGGGTACCTATTGTTACGGGGTCATGCCATTCGGTTTAAAGAATGCAGGGGCAACTTACATGAGGGCCATGACCACCATTTTTCATGACATGATTCATAAAGAGATTGAAGTATATGTCGATGATGTCATTATAAAATCAAAGACACAGGCTGATCACGTGCGCGATTTGAAAAAGTTCTTCGAACGGATTCGAAGGTATGACCTTAAGCTCTCCAGCCAAGTGTGCATTTGGGGTACCATCTAGGAAACTCCTCGGTTTTATAGTCAGTCGGAGAGGCATCGAATTGGATCCATCTAAGATAAAGTCCATTTGAGATCATCCACCCCCCCCCCCGAAGAACAAAACTGAAGTCATGCGTTTGCTCGGGAGATTGAACTATATCAATAGGTTCATTCCTCAGCTCACAAACACGTGCGAGCCCACCTTTAAGTTGCTAAAAAGGATGTTGCTATCAAGTAGACGGACGATTGCCAAAAAGGTTTTGACAGGATCAAATATTATCTGTCAAAACCCCCTTGTACTGGTCCCACCAGAACTTGGTAGGCCTTTATTTTTATATCTATCGATGATGGATAATTCCTTTGAATGCGTTCTGGAGTAACATGATGCAACAGCCAAAAAGGAGCAGGCAATCTATTATTTGAGTAAGAAGTTCACCAATTATGAGGTTAAGTATACCCTTTTAGAAAGAACATATTGTGCCTTGACTTGGATCTCTCAGAAGCTGAGGCATTATCTCCTGGCCTACACTACTTACCTCATCCAGAATAGATCCTTTGAATTACATCTTTCAAAAGCCAATGCCCAATGGAAGGCTCGCAAAATGGCAGATTCTTCTCACAGAGTTTGACATCGTCTATGTTACTCGCACCGTAATGAGAGCACAGGCTTTGGCAGATCATTTGGCAGAGAATCCAGTTGATGATGATTACAAGCCACTGAGCACATACTTCCTAGACTAAGAGGTCAAGTCAATAGAGGAAGTAGTTTTGGATGACATCCGTGTATGGAAAATGTATTTTGATGGGGCTGTCAATATCAAAAGAGTTGGGGTCGGGGCAATCCTTATCTCACCTATTGGACAACATTATCCTGCAACGGCCTGACTTCGTTTCTTCTATACCAATAATACGGTGGAATACGAGGCTTGTATAATGGGTCTAAAAATGGCTCTCGATCTGGATGTGCATGAACTATTGGTTATGGGAGATTCCAACTTGCTTATCCGGCAAGCCCAAGGTGAATGGGAGACTCGAGACATCAAGATTATTCCATACAAACAATGTGTACAAGACCTGAGCAAGAGATTCAAATCCGTCGAATTCAGGTACATTCCCAGGTTTCATAATGAGCTAGCCGACGCCTTGGATACCTTAGCCTCGATGCTCCATTATCCAAGCAATACCCATATTAATCCATTGCAAATCCAAATTCAGAATCAACACGGCTACTGCAATACTATTTAAACAAAGCCAGATGGTGAACATTGGTATCATGGCATAAAATGATTCCTGAAAACAAGGGAATACCCAGAGCATGCCAAGGGAGATCAAAAAAGAACTATAAGGCGGCTCGCCACAGGTTTCTTCCTGAATGGAGATATTTTGTACAAAAGGACCCAGATTTAAACTTATTGCGATGCATAGATGCCACAGAAGCTGAGCAGATCATGAGTGAAGTGCATTCGGGGTATACGGACCTCACATGAATGGATATGTTTTGGCGAAGAAGATTCTGCGGGCAGGGTAT
>AWOL01S0037754.1:9798-87268 GCA_000715115.1 Nicotiana otophora | reverse complement strand
GTAACCCGCCAAACCAAGAAAGCTCCTAATCTCTGTGGCTGAGGACGGTTTGGGCCAACTCTGCATCACCTCTATCTTCTTCGGATCCACCTGAATACCCTCACTAGACACTAAGTTCCCCAAGAATGCTACTGCACTGAGCCAAAACTCACATTTGGAGAACTTTGCATAAAGTTTCTCCTCCCTCAATCTCTGTAATACAATCTTCATATGATAAGCATGTTCCTCCTGGCTACGAGAGTACACCAGGATGTCATCAATGAATACAACAACGAATGAGTCCAAATAGGGCTGGAATACACTGTTCATCAAATGCATGAACGCTGCTGGGGCATTGGTCAGCCCAAAAGACATCACCAAGAACTCAGAATGGCTATATCGGGTCCTGAAAGTTGTCTTAAGAATATCTGAATCTCAAATCTTCAGCTGGTGATAACCGGACCTCAAATCAATCTTGGAGAACACCCTCGCTCCCTGAAGCTGGTCGAATAAATCATCAATGCGAGGGAAAGGATACTTATTCTTGATTGTGACCTTGTTCAACTGCCTGTAATTAATACACATTCTCATGGAACCATCCTTCTTCTTTACAAATAGAACCGGTGCACCCCAAGGTGACACACTAGGCCGAATAAACCCCTTATCAATGAGTTCCTAAAGTTGTTTTTCAATTCCTTCAACTCCTCCGGTGCCATACGATAAGGTGGAATAGAAATGGACTGAGTGTCCGGCACCAAATCAATACCAAAGTCAATATCCCTGTCAGGCAGCATGCTGGGCAGGTCTGCAGGAAACACATCCGGAAAATCACGTACCACCGGAACAGAATCAATAGCAGGAGTCTCTACACTAACATCCCTCACAAAAGCCAAATACGATAGGCAACCCTTCTCAACCATGCACTGAGCCTTCAAATATGAAATCACCCTACTTGGTACATAATATACAGAATCGCTCCACTCAACCCTCAGAATTCCCGGCATAGTCAATGTCACCGTCTTAGTGTGACAATGTAGAACAGCATGACATAGAGATAATCAATCCATACCTAATATCATATCAAAGTCGACCATACTAAGCAGCAAAAGGTCCACTTGGGTCTCCAGACCTCCAATAGTCACCACACATGACCGATATACGTGGTCCACAATAATAGTATCACCCACATGAGTAAATACATAAATACAAAACTAGAGACTCATGGGGTATATCCAGAAAATGGGCGAAATATGAGAAAACATATGAATACGTGGAACTAGGGTCAAATAATACTGAGGCATCTCTGTGACAAAGTGAAACAATACCTGTAATCACAGCATCTGAAGCGATAGCATCTGGTCTGGCAGGGAGAGCATAGAAACGGGCCTGACCACCCCCTGATCTGCCTCCCCCTCTAGGGCGACCCCTAGCTGACTAACCTCCACCCCGAGCTGACTGGGAAGGTGGTGAGGTAACTGGTGCTGTAATCGGAGGCTGACTCCTTTGCTGAGATAGACCTCCATGACGATAAGGACACTGCCTCCACATATGCCCAAGCTCCATACACTCAAAATAACTCCCTGGTGCTGGCGGCACAAACTGAAGGGAACCCCTAGCACCGGAATAACTGGTAGAAGAACCTGGCATGCAAGAGCCCTGAACAGGTAGAGCATGGGACGAACTCTGAACTGGAAGGGCACTAAATAATGAGTGGCCCTGGTGAGAACTATAAGAACCATGGCCAGATGATGCACCCCGATGAAATGGCCGAGCTGACTGAGCCTGTCTGAAATGACGACCTCTACAGTGCTGGAACTGACCCCCAAAAGGAGCACCGCTGAATCCACCCTGACCACGAGGCCTCTTGGCCTCCCTCTCAACCATCTCCTGACCGTGAACCATCTCAATCTACAGAGCAATGTCGACAACCTCATCAAAGGTAGCACCTGAAACTCGCTCCCTGGTCATGAGCAACCGTAGCTGATAAGTGAGTCCATCCATAAACCTTATGATCCTCTCTCTATCCGTGGGAACCAACCAGATAGCATGACGGGCCAACTCAGAGAATCACATCTCATACTGTGTCACAGACATATCACCCTGGCGAAGTCGCTCAAACTATCTACGCAACTCCTCTCTACGGGATCGAGGCACGAACTTCTCGAAAAAAACCACGGAGAACTGCTTCCAAGTAACGGGTGCTGCGCCATCAGGCCTACGCCTCTCGTAAGTCTCCCACCATCTGAATGCAGCCCTAGAGAACTGAAAGGTAGTGAATGAGACCCCGCAAGTCTCCAAAATACTAGCAGTACGGAGTATCCTCTGACACCTGTCCAAAAAGTCCTGAGCATCCTCTCTCTCTGTGCCACTAAACGGTGGTGGCTGAAGTCTCCCAAACCTCTCCAACCTATGCTAATCATCCTTAGGCATAGCAGGAACCATATAATCCTGAGCAACAGCAACCGGTTGGGCTGGTGGTGCCTCCGATGTCTGAAGTTCCTGAATAACCTTCTCGGGTGTGCGAGCGACGGGAGTCTGAGTGCCTCCCCTGGCCTGAGAAGTGGCTGCGGCCGTCGAAATAGAGACCGCCTGAGCAAGGCCAGTACACGCTGTCAGAATTTGAGCTAGGGCCTCATGAAGGCCTGGAATCACAATAGGCACAGGTGGTGCCTGAGCTGGTGCATCAACAACTGGAACTTGGTCCTGATCTGGGACAACCAGTGCATCTACAGGTACTGCCCCAGCTGCTGTACGGGCTGCACCTCTGCCCCAACCACGGCCTCTACCACGATCTCGGCCTCTCGCGGCCCTGGCTCGTGGTACTGGTGGCTGGCCCTCCTGAACAATAGTATGAGTCCTCACCATCTATGAGAGAATGAAACAACATATTTTTAGTTACTAGAATCAACATATTCGCACGACAAGAATTCAAGAATGTAGAGTTTCCTAAAGGTTCTGCAGCCTCTCGAAGATAAGTACAGACATCTCCGTACCGATCCGCAAGACTCTACTAAACCCGCTCATGACTCGTGAGACCTATGTAACCTAGGCTCTGATATCAATCTGTCACGACCTAAAACTAACCCCTATTGTGATGGCACCTATCGTGATGGCGCCTATCGTGGAACTATGCAAGCCGACTCATTTCCAAAACAAACCGATATTCTCATTTTAAAGATAATTTCAAGGTTATTTAACATAAAAACCTTCGTAAAGGAGTTTCAATCAAAATAAAAGTGCGGAAAGGAAAGCCTGACATAGGGGTGTCACTAGTCATGAGCATCTACTACAAACTGTCTAACAATATCAAGGCTAACTCATCCTGAACAATAGCTAAATACAACTAGAGGAAGATAAGAGGGAGAAGAGCAGGGGCTACGATCGCCAAACAACTACCTTGCTATCTCCAAGAAAATCTGCAACTAGAACAGTCAATAATCGCTACCGTGTCCAGCTATACCTGAATCTGCACACAACGTGCAGGGAGTAACGTGAGTACGTCAACTCAGTAAGTAACAACAATAAATAAAGACTGAGTAGTAGTGACGAGCAATAAAGCTTATAACATTCATATCAGGAAATCTCAGTAAAGTAAAACATGCTTTAAAAATCAGGATTTGAATCAAAACATCTCGTTCAACCCAGTTCCAGTAAAAATCATTTTAAAATATTTTTTAACAGTTTTCAGACACATGAAAAATGCAAAGGTGAGCAAAAATAATGAAATCATAAACAGTCCCTTGGGCAAAACATCACTCATATACAGCCCCTCGGGCAAACCTCACAGTCACTCATGCCACTCGGGCATACCTCACCATAACTCTTGCCACTCGGTCATACCTCACAATCACTCATGCCTCCCAGTCACTCAGCACTCGGCATTCGACACTCACACTCAGTAGGTACCTACGCTCACTGGGGGTGTGTACAGACTCCGGAGGGGCTCCTTCAGCCCAAGCGCTATAATCTGCACGGACAACTCACGTGCTGCACGGACAACTCACGTGCTATAATAATAAAGTATGCTGCAGGCGGGCAGCCCCGATCCACACTCATCCTCACAAATCAGGCCCTCGGCCTCACTCAGTCATAAACCTCTCAAGCCACTCGGGCATTTTTGTAAAACACGGCATTCGACCCAAAACATTTATATGCATCAAAATAGAGTCATAAAACTGAGATACGCGGTAAACAAGTATAAACATGACTAAGTATGGATTTGCAATCAAGAATAATGAGAGGATGGTAAGAAAAGCCCTTAAGGGTCCAAACAGCACTGGCGCAAGGCCCGAACATGGCATCCAGCCCAATTTACAGAAACTCTTTCTAAACTATATAAGTATCATATAGTTTCAACAGAATATGCAACTTTACAGTTGCTACGGGACGGACTAAATAAAAATCCCCAACACTGCACGCCCACACGCCCGCCACCTAGCATGTACGTCACTACAAATAGTAGAATGATAAAAAGAAATCCGGGGTTTCGTACCCTCGGGAGTAGATTTACAATCATTACTTACCTCAAACCGGGCAACTCTCTACCCCGCAATGCTCTTGCCTCTGGACTCGGCCTCCAAATGCTCTGAATCTATTCACAATCAGTACAATGCCATCAATACGCGCTAATGGAATGAATTCCAAAAGAAAAGCTACACAATTAGACCAAACCCCGGGCCCACGTCTCGAAATCCAAAAACATTACAAAACTAGAAAGTTCATTCACTCACGAGTCTAACCATACCAAATTCATCAAAATCCGACATCGTTTGGTCCTTCAAATCCTTAAATTACTCTCCAAACATTCCAAGCCCTAACCCCTCATTTTCACTAATTACAATGATTAAACAATAAATAATCACCATATATACAAGTATTAGAGCTCAAGTAACTTACCTCAATGCAATTCCCTTGATTCCCTCTTCAAATATCTCCCAAAAGCTCTAAAACCCGAATAGAAATGGTGAAGAATGCACCAAAATTCGTGAAGTGTGCAATATGTACCCTCTGCCGAGGCTCCTCGCACCTGCGGCCATTTTCTTGCACCTGCGGTCCAAGGAGCTGCACCTGCGCAACTCACTTACGCGCCCAGACTCCGCATCTGCAGCAAACCCATCACACCTGCGAAGGCGCACCTGCACGTTTCCTCCGCTTCTGCGAAGCCTGCCCAGCATTTCCCTTCTCTGCATCTGCGCCCCAGGTTTTGCACCTGCGAGCCCGCAGATGCGACCTCCAACTCGCACCTGCGTATCTTGCCTAGCCCAGCATTGCCCGCACCTTCGCACTCCCCACACGCACCAACGGCCTCGCACCTGCGAGGCTTTCTTCCGCAGGTGCGAAAATAACAGTAGCAGCAGCTCCAGCTGCATTTTCCAACTTCGACAAATCCGTTAACCACCCGGAATCACCCTGAGGCCCTCGGGACCTCAACTAAAAATGCCAACAAGTCATATATCAACATACCAACTTAGTCGAACCTTCGAATCTCTCAAAATAACACCAAAGCATCAAATTACTCTCGGATTCAAGCCTAAGAACTTCTAAATTTCCGAATTTGGCAACCGATGCCGAAACCAACCAAACCACGTCCGAATGACCTCGAATTTTGCACACATATCACAAATGACACTAAGAACCTACTCTAACTTCCGGAATTCCATTCTGACCCCGATATCAAATTTTCCAATGTCGACCGAAATCGTCGAATTTCTAATTTCGCCAATTCAAGCCTAATTCTATCACGGATCTCTAAATCATATTCCGAACGCACTTTTGAGTCCAAAATCACCTAATGGAGATAACGGAACCATCAGAATTTAAATCCGAGATCATTTAAACATAGGTCAACATCCGGTTGACTTTTCCAACTTAAGTTTTTACTTAAGAGACTAAGTGTCTCAATTCACTCTGAAACCACTCAGGTCCCGAACCAACTAACCCGATATAATATAATATAACTGAATAACACAAAAAGAAGTAAAAATGGGGAAAACGAGGCTATAACCCTCGAAACGACTGACCGGGTCGTTACCTATCCAAAACCTGATCCGAACATACGCCCAAGTCCGAAATCATCATACGAATCTATTGAAATCGATAAATCCCGATTCCGAGGTCGTTTTCTCAAAATGTTGACCAAAGTCAAACTTGCCCTTTTTAAAGCCAACTTAAGGAACCAAGGGTTCCGATTTCAACCGGAACACTTCCAAATCCCGAACCAGCCATCCCTGCAAGTCATAAATCAATAAAAGTACATATGAGGAGTTTTATTTTAGGGAACGGGGTTCTAAAAGTCAAAATGACAGGTTGGGTCATTACATTCTCCACCTCTTAAACAAACGTTCATCCTCGAACGGGTTTAGAATAATACCTGGAGTGCTAAATAAGTGGGGATATTTGTTCTGCATGTCCTTCTCGGCCTCCCAAGTCGCTTTCTCAACTGGTTGGCCCCTCCGCTAGAACTTTACTGTAGAAATCCTCTTGGACCTCAACTGGCGAACTTGTCTATCAATAATGGTAACTGGCTCCTCTTCATAACCCAAACTCTTATCTAGCTGAACTATGCTGAAGTCTAACACATGTGATAGTTCGGCATGATACTTCTGGAGCATAGATACATGGAAAATCAGATGAACCCCTGATAGAATGGGAGGCAAAGCAAGCTCGTAAGCAACCTCCCTAACTCATCCCTACACCTCGAATGGGCCTATAAACCTTGGGCTCAGTTTCCCCTTTTTCCCAAATCTCATGATTCCCTTCATCGGCGAAACTTTCAAGAGATCTTTTTCACCTACCATAAATGATAAATCACGCACTTTATGATCTGCGTAACTCTTCTATCTGGATTGTGCTGTACGATGTCGCTCCTGAATGAACTTTACCTTTTCCAAGGCATCCTTCACCAAATCAGTACCATATAACTTAGCCTCATAAGGCTCAAACCATCCAATGAGCGAACGACATCGTCGACCATATAAAGCCTCAAACGGAGCCATCTCGATGCTGGATTGGTAACTGTTGTTATAAGCAAACTCAGCCAAAGGAACGACCCCACTGACCTCCAAAGTCAATCACACATGCCCTGAGCATATCCTCCAAAATCTAAATTGTCCGTTCTGACTGCTCGTTGCTCTGCGGATGAAATGTTGTGCTGAGCTCTACACGCGTCCCCAATTCACTCTGTACTGCTCTCCAAAACTGTGTAGTAAATTGAGGGCCTCTATCTGATATGATGAAAATGGGCACACCATGCAACCGGACTATCTCCTGAATATATATTTGGGCCAACCTCTCTGAAGTATATGTAGTCACAACCGGAATGAAGTGTGCTGACTTGGTCAACCTATCCACAATGACCCAAACTACATCAAACTTCCGCAAAGTCCGCGGCAACCCAACTACAAAGTCCATAGTAATGTGTTCCCATTTCCACTCCGGTATAGTCATCTGCTGAAGTAGGCCATCTGGCCTCTGGTACTCATATTTAACTTGTTGGCAATTTAGACACCTAGCTACATACTCAACTATGTCCTTTTTCATTCGCCGCCACCAATAATGCTGGCCTAAATCACGATACATCTTCGTAACACTTATAAAATAGAATACCAAGAATTGTGTGCCTCATCTAGGATCGTTTTCCTCAGTTCATCCACATTAGGAACACATAGATCATCCTGGAGTCGCAGAACACCATCTGCGCCAATAGTAACTTCCTTGGCACCACCTCGTAGTACCGTTTCTCACAGAACCATTAAGTATGGATCATCATACTGGAGAGCCTTGATCTGCTCAAATAGTGAAGACTGGGCCATAACCAATGCGAGAATTCGGCTGGGCTCTGAAATATCCAACCGCACAAGTTTGTTAGCCAAGGACTGAATATCCAAAGCAAATGGCCTCTCCTCTATTGAAATGAAAGCCAAACTACCCATACTCTTCGCCTTCCTACTCAAGGTGTTTGTAACCACATTTGCTTTGACCGGATGATACAGGATAGTAATAGCATAATCTTTTAGTAACTCAAGCCATCTGTGCTGCCTCAAATTTAGATCCATCTGCTTGAACAAATGCTGCAAACTGCGATGATCAATATAAACTTCACAAGACACCCCATAAAGATAATGCCTCCAAATCTTAAGAACATGAACAATAACCGCTAACTCCAAATCATGCACTGGATAATTCTTCTCGTGTGGCTTCAGCTGACTTGAAGCATATGCAATAACTTGCCCTTCCTGCATCAGTACACAACCCAAGCTGATGTGTAAAGCGTCACAATACACTGTATACATCCCCGAACCGGAAGATAACACTGACACTAGTGCTGTAGTCAATGTTGTCTTGAGCTTCTGAAAGCTCACCTCGCAATCATCGGACCATCGGAATGGAGCACCCTTCTGGGTTAATTTGGTCAAAGGTGTTGCAATAGATGAAAAGCCTTCCACGAACCGACGATAATAACCTGCTAAACCTAGGAAACTCCTAATCTCAGTCGCCGAAGTGGGACAATGCCAACTCTGAACTACCTCAATCTTTTTGGGATCGACTTTAATACCCTCGTCCGATACAATATGCCCCAAAAATGTTACAGACTCTAGCCAGAACTCACATTTGGAGAACTTAGCATATAGCTTTTGTTCTCGCAACGTCTGAAGCACCACTCTCATATGTTGCTCGTGCTCCTTCTTACTGCACGAGTAGATCAAAATGTCATCAATGAAGACAATGACAAACGAATCAATATACGGCCTGAATACCCTGTTCATCAGATCCATAAACATTGTCGGGGCATTAGTTAAACCAAAAGACATCACCAGAAACTCATAATGACTATATCTAGTCCGGAAAGCAGTCTTCGGAACATCTGAATCCCGAATCTTCAACCGATGGTACCCGACCTCAAGTCGATCTTAGAGAACACCCTAACACCCTGCAACTGGTCAAATAGATCATCAATACGCGGCAACGGGTACTTGTTCTTAATAGTGACTTTGTTCAATTGATGATAATCAATACACATTCGCATTGTTCCATCCTTCTTCTTCACAAATAATACTGATGCACCCCAAGGCGATACACTCGGTCTGACGAACCCTTTGGCTAGTAACTCCTCAAATTGTTCTTTCAATACTTTCAGAGTCATGCGATACGGTAGAATAGATATATGCTGGGTAGCTGGAGCCAGGTCAATACAGAAAAATATCACTATCCAGGGGCATACCTAGAAGATCTGAAGGAAATACATTGGAGAACTCCCGAACTACAGGCACTGAATCAATAGCTAGAGTCTCTGCAGTAGTATCCCGAACATAGGCCAGATAAGCTAAACAACCCTTCTCAACCATGTGTTGAGCCTTCATAAAAGAAATAACCCGATTAAATGCACTAACAGACAAACCCTTCCACTCCAGCCTAGGCAACGCTAGAATAGCCAAGGTGACAGGCTTGGCATGACAATCTAGAATAGCATGATATGGAAATAACCAGTCCATACCCAGGATGATTTCAAAGTCGGTCATCTCAAGCAATAAGAGATTTGTTCTAGTCTCATAACCACAAAATGTAATAATATAGGATCGGTAGATCCGATTCACAATAACATAATCGCCCACAGGAGTGGACACATAAACAGGAGTACTCAAGGACTCACGAGAAACACCCAGGAATTGAGAAAATAGAGATGACACATATGAATACGTAGATCCTGGATCAAATAATACTGAGGCATCTTTGCCGCAAACAGAAATAATACATGTAATCACGACATCTGAGGCCTCCGCATCTGGTCTGGCATGAAAAGCATAGAACCGAGTTGGAGCGCCAACTGGCTGGCCTCCACCTAGTTGACCTCCACCTCTAGGACGGCCTCTACCCACCTGTCCTCCACCTCTTACTGGCCGGACGACTGGTGGAGCAACTGGTGCGGTAATCATAGGCTGCTGACCCTGTTGCATTGGTCTACCCCGAAGCCTGGGACAGAATCTCCGTATGTGACTGGGATCCTCGAATTCATAACAAATTTTCAGTGCGATAAGCTGCTGACTAGAAGTCTTACCCTGGTGACTTGAATACCCACTGGAAGAACCCTGAATAGCCGGTGGGCGGTAAGAACTCTCTGGTATAGCACTGAAATAAGGTTGCACTGGAGCACCCCGAGGAGGCGGTGGTGATGGATTTGGGGGCCTGCTGGACTGCCCTATCACGAACTGACCTCTGCTCCCAGACGGATCACCTTTGAACTCTCCAGAATACTTGAACCGCTTATCTCTCATAACCTTCTCTCGGCTCCGCTGACGTACACCTTCAATCCTGCGGGCTATCTCTATGACTAGCTCATAAGAAGTACCCATCTCAACCTCCCGGGCCATAGTGGCCTGAATGCTAGTATATAAACCCACAACAAACTTTCGCACTCTCTCCGCCTCAGTAGGGAGTATCATAAGTGCATGGCGAGATAATTCAGAGAATCTTGCCTCATAATAGGTCACTGACATCTGACCCTACGGGAGCTGCTCAAACTGAAACCGCAACTCTTTCCTCTGGGAGGGTGGAATATACCTGTCCAGGAAGATACGAGTGAACCTGTCCCAAGTCGTGGGAGGAGAATCTGCTGGTCTGCCAAGAATATATGACTTCCACCATCTACGAACTCTACCCTCTAGCTGAAAAGTAGCAAAGTCAACCCCATGAGACTCCAATATACTCATGTTGTGCAGTCTGTCCCTGCACCGATCAATGAAGTCCTAGGGATCCTCATATCGCTTACCCCAAAAGTCAAGAGGATGTAGTCTAGTCCATATGTCCAATAGTTTCTGCGGATCCGAGGCTCCAACTGGCCTAGGCTCAGGGGTAGCCGCTGCCACTGGCTAGACTCCACCCACGGGTAGTGCACCCTGGGTCTGATATACAGTAGCTGCATGTCCATGAGCCTGTGCAGTAGGGTCTGTGCTCCCCCGCCTGCCTGAGATGTGGTTGGGTCTGCTGGAAATAAACCAGCATGAGTCATAGTATCCATGAACCGCATCTACGACCCATGACATCCTGGAATCCCGGTGCAGATGTGAAATCCACCGGAGTTGGCTCTGCCACAGGCACCTCACCCTGCTCCTCAATAATGGGATCCTCTGTTGGACCCACTGGCGGCATAACTGGAACAGTCCCGGGACGTCCTCGTCCCATACAACGGGCTGGAGCCCTCCCTCGGCCTCTAGCAACTGGGGGAGTAGCTCTTCCCTAGTCTGGAGCCTCATTCGAGCGCGTTCTCACCATCTGTGAGAGAGTAAGAGAAAGATATTTAGTACTTCATTAATTGCACGATGAAAGATGAAGAAAGGTAGTTTCCTAACACCCTATAGCCTCTCGAAGATAAGTACAGATGTCTCTGTACCGATCCGCAAGACTCTATTAGGTCTGCTTATAACTTGTGAGACCTACGTGAACCTAGTACTCTGATACCATATTGTCACGACCCAATTTCACCTAAAGGTCGTGATGGCGTCCCACACTACAGCTAGGCAAGCCAACTAATAAATTAAACATATATCAAGTATTTTCAGAATAATTCTCTAAGAAATTTTATTATTTTATTAGCAATATTAAGAAATTAGAAAAGATATCGATTACCTTAAATCCAAGAAAATAATATCATTCCAAATTCTACCAATGTGTGTGCCAAGACCTGGTGTCACAAGTGTATGAGCATCTAGTAGATTATACAAAACTTCAAATATTGTCTGAAATAAAAATAGACAGAATGAAAATACAAGGAGAGGCACTGGTAGCTGCAGAACGGCTCAGAAAGGCTGCTCACCACTACACCTCTGGATAACTTGGATGTGCCATGATAGGTCATCCACTAGTGCCTGTCTTAGATCCTGCATAAAAAGTGCAGCAAGTGTAGTATGAATATATAAACAACGTGTACCCAGTAAGTATCAAGCCTAATCTCGAAGGGGTAGAGACGAGATAGTCGACTTTGACACTTACTAAGGGTCAACACTAATAAATAGAATAAAATAGAATTATTTAAATCATCATGATTCATAGAGTTAACAATAATTTTATTCAATTTTTAGCAAAAATTATAAAATTCCTTTAAATGCAATAATTTTCAATCCATTAATTAAATCCACCACAAGCTACAATTAAAACATCGGGGTATCGTGTAATTATTATTATTAGGAACAATTTCTACTGAGGTCGTACGGTCCGATCCAGAATATCGTGTACACTGTCGAGGGACGTGCGGTGCGATCCATAGATGCATATATACTGCCGAGGCGTTCGGCCCGCACCACAAAAAAGGAGGACATTTTCTTATGTACCTCCGGAATGAGAGTATATTTATTGTAAAATTAATTTGAGAGGATGAACAACTTATTTTAATAATTAATTAATTTAAACATAAAATTAGGTATATGAGATTCCCATATTTTACTATCTTCCCTAATAATTCACAATATATATATACCAAATAGTTTAATTAAATAAAAGATACAATTTACACAAGTAATTCATGCTTTGAGCCCTAACTACCCGGACTTTAGCATTAATAGTAGGTACGCACGGACTCTCGTCACCTCGTGCGTACGTAGCCCCCACAATTAGCAACAATTATTAATTTAATTACCTATGGAATAATTTTCCCCTCACAAGATTAGACAAGAGACTTACCTTGTCACAAAGTCCGCTTTTCCGATCAAAAATGTCGCAAAAACCTCAATTTGATGCCGAAAAATCCGAAACTATCCAAATGTTATACAAAATAATTAATACATGTTCAATAAATTCGAATTTAGGCCATTAAATAAATTATCCTAACCAAAACGGTAAAATTTTTAAAAATCACCCTGGGCCCACGTGCCCGAATTCCGAAAATTTTTGGATGAAGACGTTACCCATAATCTCTAGAACTCAAATATATAATTTCTATCCAATTTCATAACCATTTTCATGGTTAAAAACTCGTTTTTATAAAAATCTAGGTTTTTCATCTAAACCTTTGATTTCTAAGATTTACTAGTTATAATCTACCCATAATCAATGTATTTAACTCAAGGTGTCTAGAATTAACTTACCTCCAAGATGCTACTTGAAACCCCCTCTCAAAAGCTCTGAAATCGCCCAACAATAGAAGAAAAATAGACTAAAACTGGACTGAGCTTAGTCCGTTTTAAGGTTCTGCCCAACAGTGATTTCCGTACCTGCGGAGACTTAGCTGTACCTGCGGTTCCGCATCTGCAGAAAGAGCCTCGCAGGTGCGAGATTCCCCTCTCAGACTGGCTCCGCACCTGCGCCCAAAGGACCGTACTTGCGCGTCTGCTTCTGCACCCAAATCCTTCGCACCTGCGAAAATTGTCCGCTCCTGCGAGCTACTGCCGCACCTGCGAGTGTCGAACCTGCGGCTCACCAAGCGCAAATGCGATTCTAACAGTAGCTGGAAGCTTCAATTTTGGCTCCCAATTTCCAACTTGGTCCGAACCTCGTCCGATTGACACTCGGGGACCCCGAGACCCCGTTCGAACATACCAATAAGTTCAAAATCATGAAACGGACTCGCTTGAAGCCTCGGAACGTATAAAACAACATCAAAACTAAGAATCACACCTCAAACCAAATTGATTCAACTTAAAATTTTCAAGTTCTTAAATTTACTTCTAATGCGCCGAAACATACTTAAACTACTCGGAATGACACGAAATTTTGCGTGCAAGTCTTAAATCACTATACGGAACTATTCTCAGACTCGGAATTCCAAACGGATTTCAATTACTCCAAAACCTACTCCAAACTAAATTTAAAGAACTTTAAACCTTCAAATAGTTGATATTTACTATTAAGTGCCAAAACGCTCCCGGGTTATTCAAAACCCGATCTGAACATGCGCCCGAGTACGAAATCATCATACGAACCTATTGGAACCGATAAATCCCGATTCCGGGATCGTTTTCTCAAAATATTGACCGAAGTCAAACTTGCCCCTTTTAAAGTCAACTTAAGGAATCAAGGGTTCCGATTTCAACCCAAACACTTCTAAATCCCGAACCAACCATCCCCGCAAGTCATAAATCAATAAAAGCACATACGGGGAGTTTTATTTTAGGAAACGGGGTTATAAAAGTCAAAATGACTGATTGGGTCATTACAAAATAGATCAAAAATTTAATACACGATACATTTGCTCAATTTCAAATAGGGCATGGACATGCAATTTGGACGTTTTTCCTATATTGTGGAGTATCTTTTAAAAATGAATTTAAATGCTTAAAACAACTAGTCATTCAATGATGTTTGGAATGGCCAATTTGGTAACCATCAATTGTACCAGAAGTTTTCTACTTTGTTCCACACAAATATAATGTTTTATGAGTCGTGTGGATCAATAAACTGACCTAAAATCACGTCATTGAATCATATTCCACTATTTGGGAAGGGGAAAAAAAATTAGCTATCATCACACATGTAATGCTTCTAAATCTTATAAGTTATTAGTATTACATTTGAAGTACTTTTCTTTTGTATTTTTAATTAATTTAACATCTATCCTAGGGGAAGTAAGGTAAGAAGTCCCTTTACACGATCCCTTTATTTCTTCATCTTATTCAATAGTAGAACATTAAGTCGAGTTTACGTACATGAAGTAAATTTAGATCAACGGATAATGTGTAAATTTGGAGTTTGGGGGAGAATGAAGTGCACCGGTACCCATGGTTAAGTATGCTATTTAAAATATATTTATAATTTATAATGTATTTAAAGATTAATTAATTTGTCTAAACTTCAGCACTAAATATCTTGAATTTTTGTGTCCTAAATTTTTTATCTACTAATTTGACATTCAGGACTAAGTGTCCTGAATTTTTGAACTATTAATTTGAAATTCATGACTAAGTGTCATGAATTTCTAAACTGTTAATTTAAGTTCAGGACATAAGATTTGAATTTCTGAACACAATTTTCGAACTTCAGGACACGACGTCTTGAAGTTTGAGCAAATTGGCTAATGTAAACTGTGGATATATTTTAAATAATATGCTTAAAAGTGGCTACCTGATGACATTTTCAGGAGTTTTGGGAGTTAAAGTTACGGGTTCGGACGAACCCAGTTGTTTTTGCTTAGACTTTATATTTGTATTATAAAATTTATCAAATATATGTAAGTATTCAATTGGCAACCCAGTAACTATAGCGACTTAACGAGTTATGGGTTCGGCATCGAGTTCAGAGCCCATAAATTTAAAATTCTGGGTCAGTCGCCGACTATGATTAAGTATGAAAGAAATTAGTAATTGGAGTTTTGACTGTTCAACGAGAAACAGGTTGGCCTATGTGATCTTAAATAGCAGATCTGCATCTGAAAATACAAATAAACAAGAAATAATAATTAGTAAGTATGATTGAACTGAAAAAAAAAATAAGAACAGAAGAAGAAGCTGTAGCAACTATCAATAAATAATTCTGCTGATCTACTAGCTAGCAAGTTGTTATGTTACCACCAAAGGATATAGTGCAGTAGATGAGACTACTCTTTTCTTAACCATAGGTCTCGGGTTCGAGACCTGAATATGAAAAAAAATTTGGTAGGGAGCGCTTCCCCTCGAATGGGGTCTTACGCGGTGCGAATGTGGATATAATCGGGCTCCAGTGTAGATACCGGACACCGAATAAAAACCAAAAAAAGTTATTATGTTGGTAGAAATTACTGAGAAAGTGGTTTTATAATTCTTTAAATTTCTTTTTCACATGTGTTTATTAAGACGGCAAGAGAATTTTAATAATTTCCACTTAGGTTTTTCAAACATCCATGACCTCTTTTTTGACCAAAAATGGTGTGCTTATAAAAAGGAGCCAAAAAAAGTACAAAAAAATGAGAAAAAAAAAAGAAAAAAGAAATGTGATCTTATATTATTCTAAATTTTAATCCCCAATTACCATTATAAATGCACTAGCTAATCGTGAAGATTTACATAAGTAGACAAGTGGTTTTAATTTGTGATTCTTACATAAACTTGATGAGGTTTTTTGTTTTTAAGATGAAATAGTCTTAAAATGAGAGTGAATGGGAAATGGAGGGAAAATAAAATTTTTGAGTAAAATTTTAAGTTTTCCCCTCTGGACAATGAGACATTGTCCCATATTGGAAGAGGAAAAGATTTTTGGTGGGTATATATATAATTGTTATTCTTGTAGCTCTTAAAGAGTTAAGAAGAAAGCAAGCCCCGCGCCGTCGTCGTCGTCGCTCGGCTTCGGCTACAGCTACGGCTACGGTCAAATGATTGATTGATTAATTTTTTGGACCAAATTTATTTGTTAATAGTAAATATTAACGTAAGATTATCTGCATTTGTAACGGATATTTTTCAATCCGTGTTTGACCACAAGGCAGCCGCCTAATGCTCTTCCTACCATGAATGTGCTTGCTCCACAAACAAGCTAATGCTTGTTCCACCATGGAGGGTGGACGATTGACACACACAATACACAAGACTGAAATCGCTCAACAGATTTGGCTATACATTGCACTCCTTCCTCTCAGCATTTCCATACGATTTTCTGAGTTTCTACTCCTTCGTTCTGCATTGTTTTAACTTCAAACAAAGCAACTGTAAGTGTGATTTGCTACCGAACTTTGTGTTCGCTGAAATACTGGGGTTTGAAGTACCGCTACACCAGTGTGTGATTCGTTCTATCCTGGGAGGAAATAATCCACTACTTTGGGTACTAGGAGAGAATTAAATTCCTTAAGGAAACACTGTGAATTCAGTGGGCTCGAATTAATTACTGTTTCATTACGATAACTTATATTTTGCAGAATTATTATTTACAAATACAGCAATATTGGCGGGACTAACAAAACTTTTAGGGTTGGTTTGGTTACCCGTGGGATTACGATATTAATCTCAATATTAAATTTGGAATTAATATTTATTCGCTGTTTGATTATTGGTACTAGTTAATATCGGGTTAAATTTTATATTATAGTTTTGATATTATTTATTCCTTGTAATAAACGTACGATTATAGATTATAATCTATTTATGCGTAAATCACATCTTGATCATCATTAAGCCTATTTCCATGGTATAATAATCAATTTGTAAGAGACAAAATTATATAAAGAGACAAGACAATGAATTATGAAAAGGATAGATCTTGGCATCTTCTTTAATACTTATACCTAACTTTATCACTATTTATTCATCAACCTAATCTTGAATGACTAGGAACAAATAATTGAACACTCAAAATGTCAATAATACCCCTATCTTACCATTCTAGATTTTTGTTTTTCCATCGGCAATTTCGTCCACATGTTTGAAAGCAAAATACATTAGCAGGACGCCGCATATGGTTTAAAGATTCCATTTCCCACATCAATCATCAATTAAAAAATTATATTCTTTTTGTTTCAGTTTACATAGAGTAGTTTAAATGTGTATAAAGTTTAAGAAAAAAAAAATTACTTTTGTGATCTTGAATATATTATAATATTTATGAGATTATAAAATTTTGAAACTTATAATCTTAAATATTCTATGATATTTATGATTATAAAAATTATAATCAAGAATAAAATGAAATTTGTAAATAAAATTATTTAGGTTAATAACAGTTAAATCTAATATTGACTACTAGTTTATAAATAATGGCATACTCAAATTGACAATAATGCCCATCTTACCACTTTAGATTTCTGTTTTATGCAAATTCGTCCACATATTCAAAAGCATAAACCATTGGCAGAATGCCGCATATGGTGTAAAGATTCCCGCATCAATCATAAAGGCGGAGCCAGTAATTTAAAATTTATGAGTTAGAGATTCTAATCATTTTTAAGTTATTGGGTTCTAAATTAATAATTTGTATATGTTTAATGAACTTCATCAAACAAATAAAGAGTTTGAACCAAAGCTATTGGGTTCGACCGAACCCGTAACTCGCTCTCTAGCTCCGCCCTGATCAATCATCCAACCCCTCTCTTTTTGGGTCAGGGCGGATGCAGCTTGTTATTATCGGGTTTAATACAGCTTGTTATTATCGGGTTTAATATAAATCTACTTTCAATGTAGAATAAAATTTTAGGTTTAAAAATTTATTATAATTCATTTAATATTAAACTTATAAAACTTAACTGTTTGATTCGGATATTACACTCACCAATGTTAGGTGGAAACACAAGCTGGGCCCACTTCATTGGAACGATCCAGCATTTGCCACGTGTAAACTACCTTGGGTGGGTCACCACCTCATGAGTTAAGGATAGGATATGCGTACTTAATTGAATGTTTTAATAAAACGAAGAGTTAATACAACTTAATTAGGTAAAAATCAATCCCTTGCACACTCGTACCCCCTTTTGGCTAAGTTATAAAAATCAATTTATTTTTAGAAGTGTTTTTTTTTCTCAAAAGTACTTTCGGTGAGAAACAGTTTGTGTTTGACTAATTAATTTGAAAAATACTTTTGAGTAGCAATTTAGCTAAGTTTTAAAAAACTACTTCTAAGTGTATTTCTTTCAAAATTGCTTTTCAAAAAGTACTTTTGGAGAGAAATTATTTTTTTCTATTCTTCAAAATTTCTTCTGCTTCTCCTCAAAATCATTTTTTTCCCTTCAAGAGTTTGGCTAAACATCTTAATTTTAGAAAAAAATATTTTTGACAAAAAAAAAACGATTTTTGCTTCAAGATAAGTTTGGTCAAGTAGGCTATAATACTAGTAGTAGTTTCCTTTGGAATTTCATACCCCGCACGCACTCCTTCTTCATTAAATGGTCAACTTTGTCCCTTGTGTTATGCCATATTGAGTAATTTTGGCATCTGTTAATTTTTATTCTAATAAATCTTCGTCGTTAAGAAAAAAAAAATTATTTTTGCGTAAGAGAGCTTTTACTTTAGGTAACTTCAATTATAGTTAGAATTTGCGGGGTAACATTGGACCTTTTCCTCAAAACATTTGACACGTGGAGTCCATCCGTTTTGCCTTGAATCTCCGGTAATGACAATTACAAATACGATATGATTTGCTAAGGGTAAATATATGAATGAACTAAAGTGAAATAAATAAGGCAAAAATGAGCAACTTAGAATATTATACGAGCAAATTTTCACTTTTTTTTTACTTCGATAGATAAGCTTCACGACCCCACCTTAATAAAAAAAGTTAACTAAATAATCTCAATTTTACTACAAACTCCTATGTCTAATTATAACAAAATTGAGTTGATAATTTAAAAAGAAAAGAAAATACTTACTATGTTACACCTGATTAATCTTTATTACTGAGAAATTAATACTTCTTTAAATTGAATATAACATAAATCTAACTTAAAAAATCAGATTTTTCAATACTAGAATATTCGAGTATATATCCATGAAAATAGGTGATTTTGTTTTAGGAAAGAGATAAAAATAGTAGACATGGACTGACGTGGATCCATGCTGTTTTGGTCCTACCAATTATGACTGTCTCTATTCACTTTAACGTGTAATGGTAGGCTCCCCTTGAGTAGTTATTTGTCCAAAAGGATAAAATTGTCCACTTTTTTTCCCCCAAAATTTTGGTACTATATATATAAAGCCAGTTCTAGAATTAAATTAGTCACATTACAAATATTGTAACAAAACCTTAGTAAGCTTTTCTTTTTCTTCTTATTCATAAAGTTATTAAATAATTAGGGTTATTATGGTTAGAGTAATGGCTAGGAAACCATTGAATCATCGGATTTTAACGTGTGATATGCCGGAATTAATGGTTTTTTCCGGCGACTCCGCGATAAATATTTCCGATACGGTGTTCGGGTTTTTAGACGACGAGTCGCCGGAAAGTATTGGTGTTGATTTTTGTGTTGAAAATGAAGAAGATGAAGATGAAGAAAAAGAAGGTTCTGAAAATGTTGAAGATAATCAATTTTGGGAAACTCAACATCAGCTTTTACAAGTATGTTTTCTCCTTTCTTTAATTTCTTAATCTTATTTTTTTTTTAATGAATAAGTATAGCGATAAACCAATGAAACTTTACAGATTTTAGCAAAGATTTTCTGGGAAATTTTGAAAACTTTTGTTTGTGACATGAGAAGGGAAAAAACCTTTATTTTATTAGAGAATCAAAGAAATTTCCAATTGAATAATTTGAATTCAAGATTGTGTCAACAAAAAAGAACTAAATTGAAAGTAATTAATTAAGGGTTTATTTTAAAGTTGATACATTTTTTTTCGAATATAGCTCATTATGTCTTCATTTCCTTGATTTTCTCCTACCCGTTAACTCCAATTTCTAAACGGCATTATTTCCTAGTTTTTTAATTTTTCTTTCTTTTATATTAACTTATATACATTGAATTGATAATTTATTTTTTACACCATGTGACATATATTCAACCATTAATGTTTGCATTAGGGTAGCTTGTTGCGATAATTTCTCGAACCCTGCATAAACACTTGATGCATCATGCACCGGGCTGCCTTTTGCCACTATTAAATTATTAAATATCACTGCTTATATTATGAATAATTACGCGTAGCGTAAAGAATTTTTTTTTACGTTCGTTCTAGTTTAGTTCATGCATAATTTAATTAGGGGACATGTAACTTAACTATTTTTGCTATTTGAACTGCAGGGTATACTATATCGGACTACTACCTTAGAATCACAAATCCGAAGCATTACAAAAGAGACAGTAAAAGAAGCAAAGCTGCAGTCCAAAATTAATGGCATTTGCACTTGCCGGAAAACCGCCGACGACGGCTGCCGGAACTGCCTTATGAAGGAGGTGTGTAGTCGTTTACAAACTGCTGGTTTTAACTCTGCAATTTGCAAGTCCAAGTGGAGAAGCTCTACAGATATTCCTTCAGGTAATTAATTATTTCCTAAATCTGTTTTTTTAAAACTCTTGTTGGAAATAGGGGTGTGCTATAATTTGTTTTAAGTGTTAAGAAATTCATTAAATAAGGATAAATAATTTATCCATAACTCAGCTAGTTGTTACTGGTTAGAATCCAAAAACTCAAAATTTGGGGATATGCCTCTGTTTGGAAGATTATTACTTAATTAGTAAAAGACAAATTCTTTATAATATATAAATGATTACTTTATATCTAGATGAACAACTTCAACACCAACTATTAATCTAGCTTAATATATTTGAATAAATAATTATCTCTGATTACGACAACAGTCTAAAAATCTCTATTGTATGGCAATGACATAGTCTTGATATTTCTTATATATACAGCTGGAAAATTAGTTGTTTGTGGCTATCCCTTAAGAACAAATGTATGATAAAGACTCTAAGAAATGATCTCCTTATTCAAGAAAAATCAAACAAAATCATATCTTTTTCTTTAGTTACTTGTTTTTTTATCAAGTGATATTGTTGTTTTTAATTAGCCACGTAAGTGAAGTATATCATGATTTTTATGCGTAGAACTAGTTAAAAGTTCTAATTAATTGGTGGCAAGTGAAAAATATCTACAATAACCTTTAATTAACGCTTTTATTTACCATGTTACAGGTGAACATACATTTATAGATGTGATCGATTCTTCAAATCCTAAAAAAGGAGAAGTAAGAGTTATCATCGAGTTAAATTTTCGAGCTGAGTTTGAGATGGCAAGAGCATGTGAAGAATACAACAGATTAGTAAAATGTTTGCCGGAAGTATTCGTTGGAAAAATTGAGAGATTATTATCTTTGATCAAGATTTTATGTGCAGCCGCGAAGAAATGCATGAAAGAGAAGAAAATGCACATTGGACCATGGCGAAAGCAAAAATACATGCAAGCTAAGTGGCTAAAAACACGAGAACGTATGGCGGCCAAGCTACCGTTGTCCGTCGTCGTCGACGAGTATTTTAGCCGGCCGCCACGGCCGAGGGCATCTATGCTCACTGTCGATTTGCTGGAAAATATTCCGAATTTACATCTCACGGCAGTTGAAGTAGTATGAGTTATGTTAATTGATGTATACAATTGGGAAAAAATTATAATTGTTTTTTCGTTGTTTTTCTTTAAGCTTTTGGGCTTAATAGCTTGGAGAGTAGAGTTTATAATATAACCTATGAATAGTGATTGCAAGTCTGCGGCTTGGTTTGTGGTTAGATCTTAAATGAATAGTGATTGCAAGTTTAAATGTTATTGACCTGTGGCTGCTCAGAATTTGTTAAATGAAGAAAAGAAAAAACAAATTACCTCCTTTTTGTGGTTCTTGGCGCAAATAATCAAATACATGTATTAAGGGGTTAAAACTAGTTAACAACAATATTTCTAGATACGAGTTATAAGAGCGTGATTAAAGTTGTAGAAAAATAATAATGGGGTGTGACAATCATCCCAAATAACATGAGTGATAAATGAGCATTAAATAGCAATGATCAATAATAAATGGCATTTGGGTAAATAAAGAAATGATTCACCCAATAAAGGAGAAGATAAGTATTATTCCTCTAACAACGATGAATGACAGATAAATTATTGGATGTTTGAATTATCCTCGGATTTGGTGGGAAGTCTAGAATAATGTGGACAAGAATCTTGATAAAAAGTGTTGTTTGTCCCTTGGTAAGGGAGAGAATCTTTTTATCAAAGTCTGTTTTTACAAATGAATATCACATGCCATACATCACGGTCTATTATCCTATATATATATATATATATATGAGAGACATGCCCCTAACAAACCACAATAGTACAAGTGTAGAGAATATCCAATAGAATATTTTCTTTAATATCCTTTTTTGAAAACTAGTCGTTACAGCTCTGCTAATGGTGCTCGATATCGACCATTGTTGACATCTCGACCACGAACCTCGTTGCTTCCTGGTCGACCTCGACTAACCCTTTCCTTAGTGCTATATTGCCCTAAATATCCTAGGGCAGATTTTGACCTATATAGTTAATCCCTCCGCTTATTGAGGTCAGTCTCAGACGACCTTGATGAGTGGATTTTGTTTGTCGTGGTCAAGAAGATTGTATGAGTGGATCGGGTCGTGATGTTTGATGTTATGTATATTAGGGGCATGTCGCAACTTTTGAGGTTATGTATTTTCTGGATCAAAGTGACGTCATGAACATCATGCGTCATTATGGTACTTTTTTCCAATGCTTTGCGTCGTTTCGCGTGCGTCTGTTGATTTTTTCAACAAAATGGAGGATACTTGTTCTTTGGCGAGATCATTTCCTTTCACGACGGTGTCGTAGTGAGTCACATGATCTTCAGGGTCAGTCGTGCCATCATATATTCTTAGTTAGGGCGGCATTTTGAAGGTTTTCGGTATGGAATGTGGGGCTGCATCATCATTGTATGGCTGCTCGACGAACCATTCGGCACCTCTCATCGGCAGCAGTTTAGGGGCGTCCGGTATTTTATCGACCCTTTTCTGGTGCACTTTCATTTGATCTCGGAACACCTTGTTCTCGTTTGCCATTTCCTCCATCCTTTTTCAAAATGGCTACAAGAGCGTTGTCACCTGAATTATCATTGACATTGTGAGTAATACCTGTCACTGGAGGCGGAGGGAGTTGGTTACATTGTTAGTCCACATGTTGTACAGTGCAAATCCTTGCATTTTCTACAACAGCGTCCCGGTGGGCTTGTTGAGGACGCTAGTTAGCGCGTCGGTTAGCCATGCTTCGAGGAGCTTTTTTACAACTGGGGGCATCTCTTCCCCCACAGATGTGGAGGCTCCCTGACCGAGGGATTTTGTGATGCTGCAATGAGGGGGAGGTGATTCATCTCGCCTAGGGGAGGCATTGGGCGTTGCGCCTTCATCTGCTGTTTCGCAGCTTTCGTTGATGATATTCATGAGATTATTAGTTGGGAGGTAATTGATTATCCTCGCGCTTTCTTTCATGTTACCTGCCATGTTGGGATTTGTGCACACAAAGAAAGGAGATTTTGTTCTTCCTTCCTTTTTTATTTTTTTACGTTTGTGAGCCGTGTTAGTGATAGATCTAGAAGAAACTAAAAATTTAACTAGAAAATTCCCACATACGGCGCTAAAATGTGTGGTTCTTAGCTCAAATAATCAAATCTATGTATTAAGGAGTTAAACCTAGTTAACAATAATAATTCTAGATGCGAGTTATGAGAGCGTAATTAGTATTGACCAGATCTGGTAAAAAAATAATAATGGGGTGTGACAATTATCCCAAATAACGTGAGTGATAAATGAGCATTAAGTAGCAATGAATAATAATAAATGGCATTTGGGTAAGAAATGATTCACCCAATAAAGGAGAAGATAGATATTATCTTCGTGACAATGATGAATGGCAGACAAATTCTTAGATGTTCAAATTATCCTCAGATCTGGTGGGAAGTCTAGAATAATGTGGACAAGAATCTTGATAAAAAGGTATTTTTTATACCTTGGTGAGAGAGAGAGAATCTTTTTATCAAAGCGTATTCTTCCAAATGAACATCACATGCCCTACATTAGTGTCTCTTTTCCTATATATATGAGACATACCCCTAACAAATCCTAATAGTACAAGTGCAGAGAATATCCAATAGAATATTCTCCTTAATATCCTATTTTGAAAACTAAATATTACAGCTCTGCTAATGGTGCTCGGTATCGACTATTGTTGACATCTCGACCACGAACCTCGCTGCTTCCTGGTCGACCTCGACTAAATCTTTTCTTAGTACTATGTTGTCCTAAATATCCTAGGGCATATTTTGACCTATACAGATCGAACACGAGTCTGTACCGTGACAGAATACTATTCTACCACTAGACTACTAATGCTTGACATTGCATTTTCTGTTATGTTCATAACAAAACGAAAGATTAATGTTGTGTTTCACTAAGATAATTATCACACCTGTTGTTAATATATTATTATATTAAGGTTTAAGTTGAGCTGTGAAAATGCCATGATCAATGTGGTAAGTTTGATCAATTTTCACCGAAAATGTGTCATTTATCCGCAATATATACAAGATTGAGGCTTTCTCGACCATCTAAACGTCAACTCAAACATTAAACAACACATACTAGTGTAATCCTACAATTGAGCAGGGCGGCTCTAAGGCTAGGCTAGTGAAGCAGTTGCCTTGGGCCCCAAAATTTGAAGGCCTCAAATTTATTTTAAACTATTACTGTTGCTACTATTATTACTATTTTATACCAATAAGTTTATAAATTATGATAATTTTCTTTACTCAATAATTAATATATTTGATTCACTCTCCAATTTTAATTTTTATCTTTTTTATATAGAAATTAAGTTATATACATCGACATCATAATAAATTTCTTTTACAATATTCTCTAAAACTGCATGAACACAAAAGCATTCATGCATCAGTTTTCTTTTAGTGTAACTCAACATATTATATTAGGTTATTTACAATTTATTTGAGATACTAACTAATGAGTGCTATTTAATAGAATGAACTTTAATTATCGTTTAAATTGATCAGAAAGTGTAAATATTTTTGACATTATCAATGCTCGAAACTTAAACTATTTATGTTATAGACGTTCTTTTTTATTCTCGTTTGTAAGGATAACCAAATCAAAATTCACTTTGAGTTTCAGACTTCAATGTCCAAAATCCACCATTTTATTCTTCGTGCTCTTCTTCCTAGGTTTTTTATTTTTAAATTTGCTATTTTTGTCTTAAATGATTAATTTATTGTTTAAAAAATAATTTTTTTTATTTGTGTACGAACTTTATAAAATAAATTTAAAGGCCCCTTAATATGATTTTGCCTTAGGCCATGAGATCCGTTGAATCACCCATGCAAGTGAGATCTAGAAAAAATTGTACGTTTGCAGACATTACCTTTACCTTGTGAAATACATACGCGATATGAAATACATTTCAGTCACAAGCTAGTTAGGTCAGTTACAACAAAACTTTATAGTAACTCATTCTACTGGTACTAAGAATAAGAGGATCATATAATTCTTTTTTTCCAATTTTGTTACATGATTGTGCTGTAGTCTACTAGTCTCGCTAGACTCTGCATATTTATAGTTAATTAGTTCAATTTGAAGAAGAAAACTATTCTTAAAATTATGCTCAAAGTCATAGTTCATTGCCAAAATTGACTTAAGAAAGCATTTATATTTCAATGTAGGACTTTGTCGCATTGTAGGAATGCCCTCTGCCTTTTCTTTTCCCTTTTTGGTTCTTTTTGCGCAAGTTAAATGGGGCAAAGATTTTATCAAAGTGAAAAAAGAGTGAGTATATATATAATGCAATATAAAACTATTCATTTGTCGAAGTTATAGGAAAGCAATAAAGTTATTGCGCTTCAAGTAGAATTTGATATTCTTATAGCCTGTTTGGCGAAACTTCTAAAATCTGCTTATTTTGATAAGTGATTTTTTCAAAAGTGTTTTTAAAAAAAATACTTTTGGTGAGAATCGTTTTGTGTTTGGCTAATTAATTTGAAAAATACTTTTGAATAGTAATTAGCGTTTGGTCAAGCTTTTGAAAACTGCTTCTAAGTGTATTTTTCTCAAAAACGCTTTTCAAAAAAGTGCTTCTTGAGAGAAGCTATATTTCTCTGTTACTCAAAATCTGTCTCTATTTCTCCTAAAAAGTACTCTTTTTTTTTTTCTAAAAGCTTGATCAAACAACTCAATTTTTGGTCAAAAGTACTTTTGGTAAAAAAAAAAAATACTTTTGGCCCAAAAAAAGTTTGGCCAAACAAGCTATTATTGTGAAAACTTACACTGAAAACAGAATTGGCAAAAGAATTGCGGTGAACGTGGATCGAACACGTGACCTTCAGATCTTCAGTCTGACGCTCTCCCAACTGAGCTATCCCCGCATATATTTTCAAATGGCCTATTTAAATATTTATCTAAAATTTGTCGCACATCATAAAATTCGTCTCTTCTAGATTTCACTTATATACTTCAAAATGACATAATCAAAGAGTACTCTTTGCACTTGGAACAAAGATATAAAGAAAACTACATGCATATCTAATTATTCATCTTAGCTTGGATAATTATCGGCGATGGCAAAAAATAAAATAAAAATAATAATAATAGCATAGAGAGGAACAAAACATTTGGACAAAAATATGGTATTTTCTCATACACTCGAGAATGTAAAAATGTATTCAATCTCATCCTTTTATTCAAAATTTATTTCTACCACTTGCCTCAAGGTTGGCCTAGCATCTAGCTACTTCTACGGAGAACTTACGCTGGAATTTAAATAAGGGGATTCAAGAAAAAGAAGATAATGCCACAATTGAGGTTGATGCTTAATATAGTTAAAGAAATTTTTAAACGCCTTTTACTACTAAACTAGAAGTTACACTTGTGTCAAAGAGAATTCAACATTTTAAATATACATAAGAAGAACTTGACAAATACAATATGTACTATTTGGCATTATGATATACATAAGAAAAACAAGAACTCCTTAATACTATCCCCAAATATTAGTTAAAACTGATTTTAGATAATCCAGTCCAAAATTGGGCTACTGTTTGATTGTTTGTGGAGATTTTTACATATATGTACTACATTAGAAAGTAATACACCCTCATTGTTTAGGTTTTAACTTAATTGCAAGTCGATATACAATTTATCAATTATATACAAATTAGTATTAATGAGTATCTCTTTATAGTAGGAATTGAATAGGGAATCTAAATTATTCACTCTTCCCTCTCTATCTTCGATCTCTCTCTCTCTCTCTCTCTCTCTCTCTCTCTCTCTCTCTCGCTCTATATATATATATATATATATCACATTCTCTTTTCTTTCCCCAACCCTATTTTTCTTCCTTCGATTTTCTATGTTTTTCTCTCTTTTCTCATCTATTTTATCCTTTTTATTTCCAGGAAATTCATCAATATATATCAATCGTTTTACTATAGAGTTTTAACTTAACAATTTCCTATCATGTTGCACAATTGGTGTTCAAATTGAAATTGTCAATCAATAAATTTTGAAGATGTTTGACTCTCCACCATTGAAAGCTATTAAAAAGCTTCGAAGCATTGAATTTGAATTTGGATTTTCAAAAAATATTATTTGTTTGAATTGGGTGTTGTTATTCGTTGGAGTTTATATCTCAATTTTGAGGGTGTTTGGTGAAGACTAGAGTTGATTTTGACTGGATTTCAGATTAAAACTCGAAGAAGAAAAGGAAGAACACATGACATTCAATATACATACAAAGTTGTATTATAGTTGTATGTAAATTGTATTTAAGTTGTATTCTGTTACTGTTATATATATTTTTATTTAAAGTTGTATAAAATTAAAAAATAGTTGTATAATGTATGAATCGTTGTATGAAATTCGTATTTAAATTATAAATACTATCTTTTTATATAAAGTTGTTGACATGTATCAAAATTGTATTAAGAGAGAAAGTTTTGATTGGAATTTCCGAAGAAGAACACACCTGTAACGATCCGACATATCATTTTGTGAATTAGCATCTCGTTCAGCGACGTAAGGTCCCAAGCAGCTTTGTAATATGTATTATGACTTGTGTGTGTGGTCGAGTTTAATTTTCGGATGATTCGGAATCAAATTGGAAGAACAATTCTTATTTAAGAAGCTTAAAAGAAAAGTATTTACCGGAGAGTTGAATTTTGAGAAAACGACCACGGAATAGAGTTTTAATTATTTCAATAGCTTCGTATGGTGATTTTGGACTTAGGTGTATGCCCTAAATTAGAGTTGGAAGTCCGTAAAACAATTCAGCGCATTTGGGCAAAATTAAAAGGTTGATGTATGCTAATTATATTATTTTGTGTGCAAACGAGGTCTATTAATATGATGGATATCAATTGGATATGATAATAAGTGTACGAGGCATATTATAAGTGATGTGTGGTCTAAGAAGAGCCCCAAGGCTAAGTCAAGTTGGAAATTATACGATGGGTAAAGTTTCAAGTAAGCTCGCATAAGTCCTACATTCAAACGAGCATAACTCTCAAAATATGAAGAGTTATATGGTGTATTATTAAACGAAAGTTCTATGTATCTAGTGTCTAATGATTCAAACTGTTTTTCATTTGGAGATTCATACAAGAAGTTATGACCTTTTTACTAGGGGATGGCAGAATAGCTATGCGAGCCTTGCGTAGCCTACGCAGCATAGTAGCGTAGCCTACGCAGCATAGCAATGTAGCCTATGCACCATTGTGTAGAAAAATTCAAAAGCTTCCAACTGAAGGGGGATAGAAGTTTACCCTGCATAGACTTTGTGCGTAGCCTACGCAGCTTCAAGGGACATTTTAAAGGGGCTGAAATAAGGGGTTTAGAGAGAGAAAACATTAGTTCTTCAACTTGGAATTGATTTCTAGAGAGAAGGGGGGAGCTCTTCCTCCATGGATACACTTCAAGGTAATTTATTTTGGTATAAGGATGATTATATAACATCATTTAGTGATAACACTAACATAATTATGGATCAAATCCATAGGAAATGGGTTGAATCTTCAAGAACACCAAAAGGAGAAAAAGTGAGATTCTTCCACCAAGAGGTAATCCCTTCACTTGAGCTTCATATATATATCATATTGGAGTATGGGCAGTATTTTTATGAGTTTTATTTGAAGTTATAATGGGATATTGCATGAACCCTAAGGGTGGGTCTTGAGAATGTCATTTTTGGGTAAAGATGGATGATTGAGAGTATGATTATTGGGTGAAAAGTATTATTTATACATACACGTACCAATAAAGTTTGTGGAAAGATTATTGAGTTCAAATGAGTAAAGATTGAGTTGTGGAATGAAGGAAATCTTGTAGAAGAACCTTTTAACCATATTTGCACACCTAGTATTTGATAATATGCTCAAATGAGCAGAAATCATCAATATCTTCCTAATTATAGTTCACTTTTATTATGTTTCCATATAGATTAAAGTTTCTAGGATTTTTGGAACCTCGTAGTAATGTAAGGAAGGCTCAAGAGAGATTGGAGTCGTCCGGAGGTCAATTCACGCGAGAAAGTTATTTTAAAATATCTGCCAAACTTCAAAAAGGTAAGTATCTTGTCTAATTTTGAGTGGGGGAATTACCCCTTAGGCATTGAGTCTTATGTGGAAATTGTGTAATTGAAAATCATATATGCGGGTGACGAGTACGTACTTGGTTTATATGTGCAAATTATATCTGTTGAAATTCGTAGATTTCATTATGTATTAAATTGGAAAATTGTTGGAGCTTAGTAAATCCTTAATTTGTCATGCCTCATTCCTTGTTTGTTGAGTTTGTATTTTATATGATAATTTGGTGTGATTGCCAATTGACTTTTATGTGAACTCTACGTTTGTTTGAGTTTCCATTTTTATGAAAAGTACTTTCATTATTGATTTTATCTACAGATAATTTAAATAAAAAATTTAGTTAATAAGATGAATAAATCTATTATTTTATGATGTTATAATTTAAAAGAGGTGTTGTTCCTTGATGAATTACTTTTCAGTTCATATTGTTGAAAAACTTGGTATTGAATTATAAAGGTCGTGAATCATATTGAGGCAAAGTGCCAAATTGTGAAATATTATTCGGTTGAGTTGTTTACTCCCAAATATTTTGTTAAGATGTTGTGCACATTATAATTAATTAAATAAGTTTAAATTGAGGCGTTTATATATTTACCTAAAATTTGGATTAAAGAAGGCGTTGTCCTATGATGAGTTATTTTCCCATCCTTGTGGTTGTTTTTGAGATTTTATATACATTGTGTTGAGCAGTGGACTATCTTTTGTTAAATTAATTGGCTTTATTGTACCTTTGGAATGGTTGTGGCCTACGGAAAATTTGTAAATACGAGTTAATGATGATGTATTGTTGTAATAATATTCTATGTGAATTATTGTGTGATTTGGGTTACTGTTATGCGGCGTATAAGGGTGGCATCACATTGTTGACATTATGCGGGTATAAGGGTGGTATTTCACTGTTGTTATGTATGTTGGGATATTGTCTGGGCAGAGTGATAAGGGAGGCTATTAAACGGAGCGATAAGGGAGGCTATTATAGGAGCGATAAGGGTGGCTATATGAGTGATAAGGGAGGCTATTGATATTGTCAGGGCGGAGGGACAAGGGATGCTATATAGGAGAGATAAGGGTGGCTATAGGAGAGATAAGGGTGGCCATTGTCAGGGAAGATATGTGATGATGTGGGGTTATTGCGTTGGTAATTTTCATATGATGTTGTGATTTTCCTTGTGTTTATTTTTATATCTTGTGCAATTTGACTTGTTGTTGGTAAATTGATAATAGTTTAATCTATGTTGAAATTGGGAGCATGTGGTTATTACCAGGTGGATTATAAAATGAAATGTGGGCACGAGGTGCCGTAAGTAAATAATGATGATTTTCGCACGTGAACTGTCCGTGCAGTTGTGATATGAAATGTGGGCATGAAGTATCGTGAGTAAAAAGATAATGATATTGGCACGTGAATTGTCTGTGCAATTATGATATGAAATGTGGGCACGAGGTGTTGTGGTTAAATGATGATGATATTTGGTACATGAGTTGTCCGTGCAGTTGTGATATAGAAATTGGCACGAGGTGCCGTAAAAATATGAAAGTGGGCTGAGACCCGTATTTTATAATTTTGAAATGTTGTGTCACAGGGTTGACTTTTATTCGAAAGAGATTTATTTGAAAGATATTTATTTGAAGGAAAGAGATTTGAAAGAGATTTATTTTCAAAAGATTTATTTGAAAGTATTATATCCTGAAGATTTCCATTTGAAAAATATATAGGCGAAAGATTTATATTTGAAGGACTTGATTAATTGATTGTACTTGTATTCATTATTTGTTGTGCAATATTTATGGTGTTCTTGTCGCCCTGCTGTGTATATCACTGGTTGATTATTGTTGCCATTATTGTTATTTATTTTCTATTATTTTTGTATACTATATTGCACAGGTTATTAGACTAGTGAGTGTCTCGACTGTACCTCGTCACTACTCCACTGAGGTTAGTCTTGATACTTACTGGGTACCGACCGCGGTGGACTCATACTACATGTCTGTATATTTTTGTGCAGAGCCAGGTATTGGAGCTATCGGACTCAGACAAAGTTAAAGTATGATCGCAAGGATTCAAGGTAGAGTTGTTTGGTCGTCGCAGTCCCTTGAAGTCTTTTCATTTTATTGTACTGTTAATTATTAATCAAACATTATTGAGTATTCGATCCTTGAGATCATTTCATGTATTCGGTTAGAATTCGTGACTCGGTATTATCAGTCTTGGAAGGTTGTTATATTTGTAATTATTTCCACTGTTGGTTTATATATATAAAAAAATAGCTCGAATTGTTATTGTAATCGGCTTACCTAGTCTTAGAGACTACGTGTCATCACGACGCCTATTGTAGGATTTTGGGTCCTAACAACATCAAATATAAAAATATACAAATCATATATAAAATACATACAAAAGACATATTTGTATAAAATTTATACGAAATTTGTATTTAAGTAGTATGATGTTGTAGTTATATTTAATTGGGTAAAAATAAGGTATAAAAGTTGTAGATAATTTATAAATAAGTTGTATACTTTATAATTAGTGATATAAAATTTATTTTTAGTTTATATATTGTTGTAGATGTGTGAAATTTATATTAAATTTGTACGAAATTTTATTTTTAATTCGCATGCAGCAGAGAATAGGGAAAGAGGAGAGGGAGAAAAATAAATAAATGGTATAACTGAATCCCCTAATTTAAGGTACTAATAATAGATTGTATATAGATGAAGGCGGCAAAGAATAAGGAAAGGGGTGAGAAGAGGAAAAAGGATAATGGTGTAACTGAATCCCATAATTTAAGGAACAAAAAATTGATTGGGTATAAATTGTAAGAAAAATATTATTTATTTGAATTGGATGTTGTTAATCGTTGGAGTTTATATCTAAATTTTGAGGGTGTTTGGTGAAGACTAGAGTTGATATTGGCTGGATTTCAGATTGAAATTCGAAGAAGAAAAGGAAGAACACATGACATTCAATATACATACAAAGTTGTATTATAGTTATATGTAAATTGTATTTAAGTTGTATTATGTTACTGTTATATATATTTTTATTTAAAGTTGTATGAAAGTTAAAAGATAGTTGTATAATGTATGAATCGTTGTATGAAATTCGTATTTAAATTATAAATACTATCTTTTTATATAAAGTTATTGATATGTATCAAAATTGTATTAAGAGAAAAAATTTTGATTGGAATTTCCGAGAGAAAGAAGAACACACCACATATAAAATATATACAAATCATATATAAAATATATACAAACGACATATTTGTATAAAGTTTATACGAAAATTGTATTTAAGTAGTATGATGTTGTAGTTATATTTAACTAGGTAAAAATAAGGTATAAAAGTTATAGATAAGTTATAAATAAGTTGTATACTTTATAATTAGTGATATAAAATTTATTTTTAGTTTATATATTATTGTAGATGTGTGAAATTAATATTAAATTTGTAGGAAATTTTATTTTTAATTCGCATGCAGCAGAGAATAGGGAAAGAGGAGAGGATTAAAAAAAAAATATAAATGGTGTAACTGAATCCCCTAATTTAAGGTACTAATAATGGATTGTATATAGATGGAGGCGGCAAAGAATACGAAAAGGGGTGAGAAGAGGAAAAAGAATAATGGTGTAACTGAATTCCCTAATTTAAGGCACTAAAAATTAATTGTGTATAAATTGTAAGAAAAATATTATTTGTTTGAATTGGGTGTTGTTATTCGGTGGAGTTTATATCTCAATTTTGAGGGTGTTTGGTGAAGACTAGGGTTGATTTTGGCTGGATTTCAGATTGAAACTCGAAGAAGAAAAAGAAGAACACATGAATGTCACGGCCCAATTTCACCTATAGGTCGTGATGGCGCCCAACACTACAGCTAGGCAAGCCAAGTTAATAAGTTAAGCATATATTGAAAAAATTTAAAACCAAAAATAATAATAAAACACCAAATTCTACCGATGTATATGCCAAGACCTGGTGTCACAAGTGTATAAGCATCTAGTAGATTATACAAAACCTCAAAATACTGTCTGAAATAAAAATAGACAGAATGAAAATATACAAGGAGAGACACTAGTAGCTGCAGAACGGCTCAGAAAGGCAGTTCACCACTATGCCCCTGGATAACGTGGGTGTAAGACGATAGGTCCCCCACTAGTACTTGCCTCAGGTCCTGCACAAAAAGTGCAGCAAGTGTAGTATGAGTACGTAAACAACATGTACCCAGTAAGTATCAAGCCTAATCTCGAAGTGGTAGAGACGAGATGACCGACTTTGACACTCACTATGGGTCAATAATAATTGAAGTACAACTAGAATATTTAAATCAGCATGATTTACAGAATTTACAATAATTTATTTAACCAGCGCGAATAATCAAATTCCTTCAAATGCAACAATTCTCAATATATTAATTAAATTCCTTCAATTCAAATAATTTCCAATTTATCAATTAAATCTCATTTACAGGAATAACAATTAATTCCTTAACAAGCAGGAATAATAATTCATTAAATTCCAAGGATTTTCCAATTTATCAATTAAATCTCATTTACAGGAATAACAATTAATTCCTTAACAAGCAGGAATAATAATTCATTAAATTCCAAGGATTTTCCAATTTATCAATTAAATCTCATTTACAGGAATAACAATTAATTCCTTAACAAGCAGGAATAATAATTCATTAAATTCCAAGGATTTTCCAATTTATCAATTAGCTTCGCAAGCTAAAATAATCTATTAAAGTATCGTGTAATTATTATTATTAAGTACAATTTCTGCTGAGGATGTACGGCCTGATCCAGAGTGTCGTATACACTGCCGAGGAACGTGCGGCACGATCCATAGATGCATCTATCCTGCCGAGGCATTCGACCCGCTCCACAAGAAATGAGGACATTTTCTTATGTACCTCCGGAAGGAGAGTATATTTATTATAAAATAAATTCGGGAGGAAGAACAATTGTTTTTTTAACAATTAATTAATTTAAAAAGAAAAATCAAGCATATGAGATTTTTATCCTTTAATATCTTTATGTAACAATTCACAATATATTCATATATATCAATTAATATTAATTAAACAAAGAATACAATTTATACAAGTAATTCATGCTTTGAGTCATAAACTACCCGGACTTTAGCATTAATAGTAGCTACACACGGACTCTTATCACCTCGTGCGTACGTAGCCCCCGCGATTAGCAATAATTATTCAATTTAATCCCTATGGGGCAATTTTCCCCTCACAAGACTAGACAAAAGACATACCTCGTCTCAAAGTCCACTTTTCGATTACCACATCGCGTTGAATTCTCGATTCGATGCAGAAATTGTTTTTTGAAACTATCCAAATATTATACAAAATAATTAATATATTCTAAATGATTCAAAATTTATCTATTAAATAAATTACCTTATCCAAAATGATAAAATTCTTAAAATTCACCCCGGGCCCACGTGCCCGGATTCTAGAAATTTCATATGAAAGAGTTGCCCATAACCTCAAGAACTCAAATATATAATTTCTACCAAATTCCATAACTATTTTCGTGGTTAAAATCTCATTTTTATAAAAATCTAAGTTTTTCACCTAAACCCTTGATTTCTAAGATTTACTAGTTATAATCTACCTATAATCTATGTATTTAACTCAAGGGATGTGGAATTAACTTACTTTTCAATTGTTAGTTGAAACCCCACTCTCAAAAGCTCTGAAATCGCCCGGAAATTGAGGAAAAATGGGCTCAAAATGTCTGAGCCCCGACTTTTAACCATTCTACCCAATAGTGATTTTCGCACATGCGGAAGAGGTACCGCATCTGCGGCTTTTGCACCTGCGGAAAAGCCTCGCAGGTGCGAGCTTAGTTTGACTACCCAGTTTCCGCATCTGCGCTCTTTTTCTCGCACCTGTGCGTTCGCAGGTGCGCCCGAGATTCCGCTCCTGCGATGGCAGGCCTCCCTTCCTTTTTCGCTTTTGCGCATAAACCTCGTACCTGCTAGAGTCGCACCTGCAGCTGTGCAAGTGCAGGTGCGAACGTACCAGAAGCAGAAGGCTTCAGCTCTTCTTCAAAATTTTCAAAATTGATCCGAGCCTCGTCCGGTTAACACTCGGGGTCCCCGGGGCCTCACCCGAACATACCAACAGGTTTGAAATCACAAAATGGACTCGCTCGAACATACGGAACGTGTAAAACAATATCAAATCTAGGAATCACACCTCAAACCAAATTGATTCAAACTTAAGAATTTCAAGTTCTTCAATTTACTTCCAATGCGCCGAAATATACTTAAACTACTCGGAATGACACGAAATTTTGCGTGCAAGTCTTAAATCACTATACAGAACTATTCCCAAACTCGAAATTCCAAACGGACTTCAATTACTCAAAAACCTACCCCAAACCAAATTTAAAGAATTTTAAACCTTCAAATAGTTGATTTTTACTATTAAACGTCAAAACACTTCCGGGTTATCCAAAACCCAATTCGGACATACGCCCAAGTCCAAAATCATCATACGAACCTATTGGAACCGTCAAATCCCTATTCCGGGATCGTTTTCTCAAAATATTGACCGAAGTCAAACTTGGTCTTTTAAGGCTAACTTAAGGAACCAAGTGTTCCGATTTCAATCCAAACGCTTCCAAATCCCAAACCAACCATCCCCGCAAGTCAATAATCATTAAAAGCATGTTCGGGGAGTATTATTTTAGGGAACGAGTTTTTAAAAGTTAAAATGACCGGTTGGGTCATTTCAATGACATTCAATATACATACAAAGTTGTATTATAGTTGTATATAAATTGTATTTAAGTTGTATTCTGTTACTGTTATATATTTTTTATTTAAAGTTGTATGAAAGTTGAATAATAGTTGCATAATATATGAATCGTTGTATGAAATTCGTATTTAAATTATAAATACTATTTTTATATAAAGTTGTTGATATGTATCAAAATTGTATTAAGAGAGAAAATTTTGATTGAAATTTCCGAGAGAAAGAAGAACAGACCATATACAAAATATACACAAATAATATATAAAATACATACAAAAGACATATTTGTATAAAGTTTATACGAAAATTGTATTTAAATAGTATGATGTTGTGGTTATATTTAACTGGGTAAAAATAAGGTATAAAAGTTGTAGATAAGTTATAAATAAATTGTATACTTTATAATTAGTGATATAAAATTTATTTTTAGTTTATATATTGTTGTAGATGTGTGAAATTTCTATTAAATTTGTACGAAATTTTATTTTTAATCCGCATGCAGTAGAGAATAGGGAAAGAAGAAAGGAGAGAAAAAAATAAATAAATGGTGTAACTGAATCCCCTAATTTAAGGTACTAATAATGGATTGTATATGGATGGATGCGGCAAAGAATAAGGAAAGGGGTGAGAAGAGGAAAAAGGATAATGGTGTAACTGAATCCCGTAATTTAAGGCACTAATAATTGATTGTGTATAAATTGTAAGAAAAACATAGTTAGGGCAAGTAATATACAAATCTAGAACAATTTTGATAAATAAATTTCAAATATTGTATAGAAAGGAAAAAATCGATTGTTTGTTTGTTCTAATCCTTTAGCATGGGCAATCAAAAACCCAAAAAAGAGAGGGGAATTTTCAGAAACCGTTATTGTTTAGTGGCTATTAATTTTCTATAGCTACAATATACATAATTACTTTCTATAACTACTATTCAGTTGTTACGGTAGTGTATTCGTTGTATTCACGCTGCTGTATTCATGAATATATCAGTAAAAAAGGCTAAAATCAGAGCAGTCCAGTTGTACGCGCATTTATTCACATGTATTCGTGCTGCTGTATTCATGAATAAAGCAACAAAAAGCGCCTAAAATCATGGCAGTCCAGTTGTACGCGCATGTATTCGCACTGCTTTATTCATGAATACAACAGTAAAAAGCACCTAAAATTAGGGCAGTCCAGCTGTATACGCATGTATTCGCGCCATGTATTCATGAATACAGTAACGACAATCACCTTAAAAATATGTATGTCCGGCTGTCTAATAACAGAAATAATATCAATTACGTGATACACTTCTAATATATACCATAAATTTCTATTTTGCTATAAAATATAAAAGGTAGCTATTGAAAATTATATTTTATAATGGTTTTGGTTTATAATAAATAGGGTATATATCTTTGCTATAGGAGGTAAAATTTCCAAAAAAAAAAAAAAAAAAAACTTTCACTCTGGGCTATTTGAGCAGAGACAACTTATATAGACTTCACTGGATAATCCAGCCCAACGATGGACTCTTCAATTCCACTTGGGCTTGTAGGACTAGTGCACTTCCTTACACAAATAATCGCCCGAATTGACTATTTACTTTTTTTCTAACCCATATATATAGATTAAACAAGATTATATATATAAACACGTCCGACGTATATTTTTATTTTAAGAAATTGGGTATACAGCTATTTAGATTATTTTTTTTATAATAATTTCAGTTTTTCAAGTAACGACGCACAAGGATGTGTGTTGAATACAATTTAATCAAGGGCAAAGGTCCAAATATGCCCTTATACTATATAAATTGAGCACATTTGTCTTTCGTTAATACTTTAGCTCAAATATGTCCTTACAATCACATAGTTGGTCCATATATGCCCTTACAGTCACATAGTTGGTCCATATATGCCCTTAGATTTACACAGTTGGCCCATATATGCCCTTTTCAAAACGGAATCCACCCAGACTAAGTAGTTCTTTCGTTAATTGTATTAAAGTGTATTACAAACACTATTTCCTTTTTATTAGTACTTTTTTTCTTTACCTTTCTCTTTCTTTCTTTTTTTTCTTTTCTTCTCTTTTTTTTTTCTTTTTCTTTCTCCTTTATCCGTTTCCTCCATTACTAATGTCTTCTCCATTTGCGTCACCAATTTCACTTGACAAAACTCATGAATTCCAATTACTAAGAAAATTCTCCCATAAGGTAATCAAGTTCCAATTTCAATGGCCATGTAAATAAATGAAATTAAATTGTTCCAAAAATTATGGTTTAAACTTTAAAATAATAAAAGCATCTCAACCTTTAACAATACTCAAAAGACTAAAATATTTAAATTATTTTCCGAAAGATAATTTAATGATTACAACCCTAGAGTTCAAATTGTAAGTGTTATAAATTTGAGTTGTTAGTCTTTTTTCATCTTTTTTCAGCTGGACATTTTCTATTTTTTTTATTAACTATGTAAATTAGGGGTGTACGTGGAACGGGTTGGTTCGGTTTTTATCTAAACTAAACCAAACCAATTATATCGGTTTGGATTGTTCGGTTTTGTTAGATTTTTAGGGTTTTTTGTTACATAAATATTATTTCAATCTTACTTTGTTAAATATTTTAGAACTAAATATATGTTCAGTAAAAATTTAAAAATTGCAAACATATGATCTATAAAATTATTCTTATGGGAGAATTTTCTTAGTAATTGGAATTCATGAGTTTTGTCAAGTGAAATTGATGACGAAAATGGAGAAGGCATCAGTAATGGAGGAAATCGGATAAGGGAGAAAGAAAAAGAAGAAAAAAAGAGAAGAAAAGAAAAAAAGAAGAAAGAAAAGAGAAAGGTAAAGAAAAAAGTACTAATAAAAAGGAAATAGTATTTGTAATACACTTTAATACAATTAACGAAAGAACTAATTAGTTTGGGTAAGCACCCTCCACTTCCAACCAAGAGGTTGTGAGTTCGAGTCACCCCAAGAGCAAGGTGGGGAGTTCTTGGAGGGAAGGATGCCGAGGGTCATTTGGAAACAGCCTCTCTACCCCAGGGTAGGGGTAAGGTCTGCGTACACACTACCCTCCCCAGACCCCACTAGTGGGATTACACTGGGTTGTTGTTGTTGTACTAATTAGTTTGGGTGGATTCCGTTTTGAAAAAGGGCATATATGGGTTAACTGTGTAACTCTAAGGGCATATATGGACCAACTATGTGACTGTAAGGGCATATTTGAGCTAAAGTATTAACGAATGGCAAATATGCTCAATTTCGTATAGTACAAGAGCATATTTGGACATTTTTCGTTTAATTAAATAGAAATATGTTATTTTTCTAATAACTTAAAATTTCATATGAGATAATCACCCTTTAACAGGAACATCATAACATCGTCTCTTTCCGGTAAACGTTTAGCATATAATTACTTTAATTTACCAAATAAAAAAATACTTAATAAAGTACTAAAATAGATATAAAATGTTAACCATTACAGTAGTATGTTGACATGCCCTGGATAGGGAGGTGAGGAGGTCGAGCATTACGGTTGTAGGTTAGGAGGTAGTCGAACATTTTTTCAGCTAGTCTAATAGAGTTTGGTCTAGGTCTGCTAGCGGTTGTTGTTCATCACACGATTTTTATTTCTATAATTTATTTATTTTTCAATTTTATTATTGACATACTTATTGCCCTTCCACGTGTTTGTTGTCTCTTACGGTGTTGATTCTATTTGTCTGGTTTCTGTGTGGTTACAGATCTTTTGTTTCTGAGCCGAGAGTCTCCCGAAAACAGCCTCTCTACCCCCGGGTAGAGGTAAGGTTTGCGTACACTCTACCCTCCTCAGACTCCACTAGTGGGATTACTACTGGGCTGATGATGATGATGATACAGTAATCTGTTGAAAGTTTTTTTTTTGGGGGGTAAATAAGTTTGGTTTCTTTTAAATCAACGATAAAACAACCTTTTTTTTAACCGTACGTATAAAAAAGCTTTTTGCAAATTCTGACGTGTATATCTTACCAAAAAAGTAAAAAAAGTAGTTCCGATATATCTTTCAATGGTCAAAAATAGATTTTATCTCTCGCTTATCATGTTTGGACATAAGAAGCAATTTTTATAATGGTGTCACCGACAGTCGAGCGATCATATATGTTAACTTCATTTAAATGTTAGAACTCTTAATTAAATACAAATACAAATGTTAAGCAGTCAGTATCATCTTGATATATGGAGTATGATATAGTATATGATTGCGTTGGCAATAAGAATTTTTTAATATCGTACAATTTAATAAGCAAGTAACATGGCTATTTCCCTATTGTTGATTCGTTTTATTAGACTTACGTGTCTGTTAGGAGTGGTTTTTTAGGTTGCTAATGCTCTTTTTTAATAAAAAGATATTAGTAATATTATATACTACTTAAGTTTAGTACATAATTTGATTTGTTTTAGATACATAATATCAAGACAATCATCATTTTCGAAAGAAGAAAATACCCTTTTCTTTTTTGTCCTGCCATGGTAATGAGGGGCTCAACTAAGTATATATGGGTGTCTTTCCAAAAAAAAAAACAGTATATAGGGATGGATGCCAGTTTTATGGCAGAAATACAGTTAGAAATTCTACTAAGGAATGTCAATATATATAAAGGCAGAGTACCTAAAACAAAATCTAAACTTGGCACGAATTATTAGTTATTGTAACGATCCGATCGGTCGTTTTGCTTTCTAAAACTCCATTTTCCTAAATAAGACTTCCCGTACTTGCTTTTACTGATTTATGACTTGTGGGGATGGTTGGTTCGGGATTTAGAAGAGTTTGGGTTGAAACCGGAACACTTAAGTTCCTTAAGGCTAGCTTGAAAGGCCAAGTTTGACTTTAGTCAATATTTTTAGTAAACGACCTCGGAATCGAGATTTGACGGTTCCAATATGTTTGTATGATGATTTCGGACTCGAACGTATGTTCGGATCGGGTTTTGGGTGAACAAGAGCGTTTCGACGCCTAATAGTGAAAGTTGGTTCTTGAAAGTTTTTGAAGTTCTTTAAATTTGGTTTGGAGTAGGTTTTTGTGATACCGAGCTCCGAATGGAATTCTGAGATCGGAAATAGTTCCGTAATATCATTTAAGTCTTGCACGTAAAATTTAATGTCAATCCGAGTAGTCTAAGTATGATTCGACGCGTTCAGAGCGATTTAGAAACTTGAAGTTCAAAGTTTGATTCAATTTGGTTTTGGGGTGTGATTCTTGGTTTTGCTGTAGTTTTACGCGTTTCGAGAGTTCGAGCAAGTCCGTATTATGTTTATAGACTTGTTGGAGTAGTTGGACGGGGTCAGGAGGGGCTCGGGTGCGTTTCGGACTGCCCGGAGTTGAGTTAAAACACACCAGATTTCTGCTTCTGGTTTTCTTCTCCGCGAATGCGATCAGACCCTCACGTTCGCGATGAAGAATTTTGGGTACTATGGGCTGGGGAGCTTTTGCCCTTCGCGTGCGCAGGACCGTATTCGCGGAGGTCTAGGTCCTCTAGCCTCGTGTTCGCGTAGAAGAGGCTGAGTTGGGTGGCCACTGTTCGTTCTTCGCGTTCGCGAAGAAACCCTCGCGTTCGCATAGGGTAGGCCAAGCAAGCCTCCGCGTTCGCATTGCTCATGTCACGTTCGCGTTGGGTAAATGTTCCTAGGCCTGGGACGTTTTCCTTCGCGATTGCGAGGCTTCTTCCGCGATCGCGAAGAAGGTAGACTTGGGTAGAAACTTTTTTAAAAATGGGACTTAGGCTATTTTAGCTCATTTCTTCCATTGTTGGGCGATTCTTGGAGCTCTTAGAGAGGAGATTTCACTTATCAGTTTGAGGTAAGTAATTTCTACACAATGTGAGTTAAATACATATTTTATGGGTAGATAATAATATATAAATTAGTGAAAATCATGGGTTTAGGTAAAAACCTAGGATTTTGATAAAAATGAGATTTAACCACGAAATTCGTTATGAAATTTAATAAAAATCATATATTTATGTTCCTAAGGTTATGGGTAATAACTTTCTTTAAAAAGTTTCGGAATCCGGGCACGTGGGCCCGGAGGTAAATTTTAGGAATCTTGCAATTTAGGTTGGGTAATCACTTAAATGGTGGAATTATGAACTTTTGAGCATAAAGTGATTAGTTTATGTAATGTTTGACTAGCTTCGAGTCGTTTGGCGTCAAATTTGGAGGTTTGAGTGCGTTCTTGAATTGGGAAGTAGGCTTTGAGACGAGGTAAGTTTTCTTTTTAACCTTGTAAGAGAGAATTAACCCCATATGTGAATTAAATAAATGTTTGTACCTAATTATGGGAGCTACGTACGTATAGGGTGACGAGAGTCCGTACGTAGCTACTATTATGCTATTGTCCAATTAGTCTAGGACCCGTATCATGCTATACTTGGAATATTTGTGCCCTTACTTGCTAATATAATCACTTAGTCATGATAGAAATTGATAAAAGAATTGTATAAGGTTAAATTCACATACTTGAATGTTTGTATGAGAGAATTGATTGTAAATGAGAAACTTGTGTTTTCTTGAAAATAATTGTTATTTATGGATCGGGCCGAGCGCCTCGGTAGTAAATAGATGCATCTATGGTTCGCGCCGTTCGATCCTCCGGCAGTGCACAATTTAATATTATGTTGGACCGGGTCATACGACCTCGGCATAATTGCGCATGCTAATTATTTGAAAATCCTCCATGATTTATTCTGCTTAAATTCCTTGAAATGTAAGTTGCTAAATGGTATTTGTATACGGTCGAAATCGGGCATGTAATATTTCGTAGGTACGAGGAGCTGCCTCGAGAGCAAGCTCGTAATAGACCAGGCTCGGGCTAAATGGCAGAGTATGAAGCATGAAGATCGAAGTGCTCGCTGAAGATCGAGACCGAGTATGACGACTTCGAGTAGGGAATAATAACGGAATAGCGAGATATTAGTAACTGACCGAAGATCTCGGCGGAAATTCCGGAACAGAACAAATCAAACGGTTATTGATGCCAATCATGGGATTTATTTTCGTTATTAGAGTTGTACCTTATTTAGGATTCCTCTATTATATAAAGAGGGGCTCCATTCATTTGTAAGGCATTGATTAACTGATAAAGATATACAAAAACATTGTTTTTTATTTTACTTACTATCCATTACTGTTCCTCATTGTTTATCCTCTGTTCTTTACTGTTCTTCTTACTCAACCTCGAGACCATCTCGAATCGAGGTCGAAAGCGCTGCTAGAACACTATTTTGATTTATTTTACTATTTAGATTATCTATTCAATTCCTTGTTTGTCAATTGGTATTGGATTAAATCATGTATCCTTAAAACCACTAAATAAGTTTAATTGTTACTAGAATTTTAGGATAAACAATTTGGCGCCCACCGTGGGGCTAAGGATAATAGTGATTGTTCAGTACTGATTTTCGTAAAACACACTAGTTTATGCTTGTTCTTGTTGAGTGCCTTTGATTTCAAGTTAAAACATGTCAAACTCACAAAACGTATCCACACACGGTAACAATAGCTTCAGATTCCACGTTGAAAACGAAAATGTGATTGCTCCAGGAATCGAGGTGCCACAGGCTAATCTCGGGGCAGCACTGGTTGCCAATCCGGTCGATGTTAGTTTGCACGTTGCTCTAAATGCGGACCTAGGCGCAGATCTCGATGGAAGTGTACGCAGAGAAGGCCGATCTAGTAGCCAAGTAACACAGGGTAGATGAGACGAAGGAGTCAGTATCCAATTGATATTTGAGATGCTTCATGCTCAGCAAGCTGCTATTGCTCAGTTATAAAATCAACATAGAGCTCTGAATAGGGTCGAGCCAAAAATTACTTGACATACCGAGCCAGTACCGGAAAGGCAGAATGGTAACAAATCGGAGACTAACCCTACGGTAATGAAAATGCTTGAGGAGCTCACCAAAATAATTGAGTCAAGGGAGAAACGAATCGAAGCCAACGATAATAAAATGGATACATACAACTCTCGAGTTGATCAGATATCAGGGGCACCGCCAATCTTGAGAGGGATGGATTCGAAGAAGTTTGTACAAAAGTCGTTTCCTCCAAGTGCGGCTCCGAAGCCTATTCCAAAGAAGTTTCGTATGCCAGACATACCCAAATACAATGGGACTACCGATCCCAACGAGCATGTTACTTCATATACATGTGCCATCAAGGGTAACGATTTAGAGGATGATGAAATCGAATCCGTGCTATTGAAAAGATTCGGAGAGACCCTTTATAAGGGAGCAATGATATGGTATTACAACCTGCCACCAAATTCCATTGATTCATTTGCCATGTTAGCATATTCTTTCGTAAAGGCACATGCTAGTACCATAAAGGTCACAACGAAGAAATCAGACCTTTTTAAGGTAAGACAAAGGGATAATGAAATGCTAAGGGAGTTCGTGTCCCGATTTCAAATGGAACGCATGGAGTTACCACCGGTCACAAATGATTGGGCCGTTCAAACTTTCACCCAAGGGTTAAACGAACGGAGTTCTATAGCATCACGACAGTTGAAACAAAATTTGATCGAGTATCCAGCTATAACTTGGTCAGATGTACACAATCAATATCAGTCAAAGATCAGGGTCGAGGACGACCAATTAGGAGCCCCTTCCGGTTCAGTATATCCAAACAGGTCGACAGTAAAAAACCAGAGGGATGTCGACAGGGAGCCAAGGTCGAACAGGGACCGATATCAACCATATACCGCAGATCTAAGGAATAATATGTAACGACCCGACCGGTCGTTTTGAGCATTACAACCCCGCTTCCCCATTTACTTCTCAAATTGTACTTTACAATTATTGTGTGACTTGTCGGGGTAATTGGTTCGGTGAGGTGAGGTTTTGGAATGAATTGGAACACTTAATTCCAAGATTTAAAGCTTAAGTTAAAATAGTGACCAGATGTCGACTTATGTGTAAACGACTCCGGAATGGAGTTTTGATGATTCCAATAGCTCTGTATGGTAATTTTGGACTTAGAAGCGTGTCCGAAAAATTATTTGGAAGTACGTAGTGGAATTTGACTTGAAATGCTGAAAGTTAAATTTTTAGGAAGTTTGGCCGGGGGTTGACTTTTTGATATCGAGGTCAAAATCCAATTTTGGAAATTTGAATAGGTCCGTAATGTGAAATATGACTTGTGTGCAAAATATGAGGTCAATCGGACGTGATTTGATAGGTTTCGGTGTCGTTTGTAGAATTTGGAAATTTGGAAAATTACTAGGCTTGAATCCGTGTGTAGTTCGTATTTTTGAGGTTGTTAGGTATGATTTGAGGCTCGAGTATGTCCGTGTTATGTTATGGAACTTGTTGGTATGTTCGGATGGGGACTCGAGGGCCTCGGGTGAGTTTCAGATAGTTAACAGATTGATTTTTGAATTTGGAAGACTGCTGGAACTGAAGCCTTCTGGTGTAATCGCACCTGCGGAAAAGTGGTCGCAGGAGCGAGCTCGCAAGTGCGAGCAGGGGTGCGCTGAAGCGAGGCGTGCAGGTGCAGAAGGAGCTTCGCAGGTACGGAATCGCACATGCGTGAGAAGGAGCGCAGATGGGGGCAGAGGGCTGTGAGGCATTGGTCGCAGGTGCGAGGGGAATTCTGCACCTGTGTGAGCGTAGATGCGGACGGAAGCGCGCAGAAGCGAAAACTGGGCAGGCGAGTGGAGTCCACAAATGCGACGTTTTGCTCGCACAAGCGGAGGCGCAGGTGCACAAATCTTGTCCGCAGATGCGGAAATCGCTGGGGCAGAACCTTAAATTCGAGGGTTCAACATTTTCACCCATTTTCGGATTTTGGAGCTCGGGTTGGGCGATTTTGGAGAGAAAACTTTCTACACAACTTGGGGTAAGTGTTCTTAACTCCCTTGTGATTATATTTCATGAATTAATCTTCATTTGTGATGTAAGATTATTGAATTTTCAAGATAAATAGAAGGAAATTTCTATAATGTCACAAAACGAATTTTTCAAGTTTGAATACCGACTTGGAGTCGGATTTGAGTAAAATCAGTATGGTTGAACTTGTAATTGGATGGATCGTCGTATTTCGTGAGTTTCATCGGATTTCGAGATGTGGGCCCCACATGTAATTTTTGAGGCGTAATTTCGGATTTTATGAAAAATATTAGAGTTTTGATATGGAATTAGTTCTTATAAATTGTGTGGACTGAGTCAAATTATTGTGACTAGATTCGAGCCATTTGGAAGTTGATACGCGTAGAATGGAATTTCTGGAGCATTGCTTAGCTTGCTCGGTATTAGATTTGGCTTGTTCGAGGTAAGTAACTCTTCTAATCTTGGAGTTGAGGATATGAACCCTGAATATATGTATTTTTTAAATCGTTGGGGACGTACATATTAGGTGACCGGCGTGTGGGCGTGGTCTATAGAAATTGTGACATAATTATTTCTGTAGAATTTTGTAGTTAAATAATCTTGACATTTTCCACGCAGTTTTATGTGTGAAAGAAATTGAGCTGAAAAGCTTATTAAAAATCATGTTGAGGCTATGTGTCAGTATTATTGGGACTCACAGAGGTCATATTGCTATTGATTATTTGTTTAAATTAAAAATTCATACTCAGTCATATTCATTTTATTGTATATCATATCTCAGTCTCTGTTGTTATTTATTGATACATCATATCATCATTTTGGGCTATTTTCATGACATTGTGAGCCCATGAGAGAAACTGGAGAGATTGATGATTGAGGGAGGCTGAGGGCCTGATTGTGAGGATATTGTTGGGATCGGGCTGCACGCTGCAGCAGGCAATGTTGGCTTTATATATATTATACTATTGCACGTGAGTTGTCCGTGCGGATCCAGATATGATATTATAGCACGTGAGTTGTTCTTGCAGCACGTGAGTTGTTCGTGCTTATAGCGCTTGGGCTGTAGGAGCCCCTTATGAGTCTGTACACCCCCAGTGAGCGCAGTTGACTATAAACAGGGATCGGGCTGCACGCCGCAGTAGGTATTGTATAGCGCTGAGTGATTGATTGTGCTGAGCACAGTGAGAGAGCATGTGACACAGTGAGATTGAGTACTCTGAGAGTGTGAGTACATGAGTACAATCTCTGAGATACATTGCATTGACATGCACACATGATATATATGCATAGAGGTGTGTTTTCCTCATGTTGTACGGTATCACATTATTCATGATTTCTCACACATTTTGACAGATGGGCATAGTGATGCATTTGTTTTTACACGGGTTATCCAGAAGGAAAATGAAACATATTGTTTATTATCGAAAAACAATTTGGAGAAATTAATTGTTTTCAAACTATTCATATTATTGGCAACTTTGGCAAAAGATTTGAGTTTTCACTGATGGATTTGAAAGGAAGAACTATTATTTTTGAAATTATGATTTGGCTGAGCATTTTATATCTGAGTTACTTCTGGTATTATTTGCTTATTGTTGTTATGGACTATTGTGGACTATTGGTTTTGGACCTGACCTTGGTAGAAGCACGTCACTACTTTCAACCTAAGGCTAGGTTTGTTACTTACTCAGTACATGGGGTCGGTTGTACTGATACTACACTTATGCACATTGCGTGCAGATGTTGACTGATGTTGTTGATGTGCTCGATGGTCGCGGGATTTGAAGATGTACCTACGTTCCTATTACAGCTTCCTCTTGTTCATGGTAGCCTTAAATTATAAAAGCTCTGTTTATGTACTATTCAAACAGACTATGTATTTATTTTATTTTCGCTTTGTATGCTATATTCTTAGAAGCTCATGATTTATACTACCAGTTCTTGAGGATTGTATAAGATCAGGATCTTTATTCACTTAAATTGCTTTAATAATTATTATTGAAAATTGGTTAGTTGGAAATTGGCTTACCTAACGGGATGGGTTAGGTACCATCACGACTAGTTGGATTTTGGGTCGTGACAAGGTGATATCAAATCTCTAGGTTCATAGGTTCTACAAGTCATGAGCAAGTGTCTAGTAGAGTCTTGCAGATCAGTATAATGACGTCCATACTTATCTTTGAGAGGCTACATGGTATTTAGGATATATACTTCCCATTTGTTTCCCTTATCGTGCGAGATTGATTCAGCTTGAGACATAAACTCTTTGAATTCCTTCCACGTATTCGTATGCACACATGAAAGCTAGCTGTGCATCGCCGGCTTATAATGATATGAACGAGGTTCGAGGTGAGTATTCTGTGTTTTGGTGATGGGCCAGTCTGGAAGACTTAAGGCCATGGTTAGACCACAGTTTAAGCTCGGTAGCTTCAGTTATAACTTGTATATTTGGACTCATATGTCTGGTAATGTCCCTACGAGTGGAATTTGTGGCTCGATGAGCGGTGAAATGGCAGTATGATGGGTATGATGTGACCGCGGGATGTGTTAAGACGATTTGAACATAACGAGAAGTGTTTCCTTCATATGTAAAGGAAAGGCCATTAGATGCTTGATTTTTGATTTGATGTGCCGTACAGTCTCGAATACGAATGTTTTGAAGGATCTTTCACATTGTTATATTTTGGGACAGACTAAATTCTCGTGTCTTGTTAATAAGTTTGGACTTGGAAAGATTTAGTGATTGCGTAGAAATTGTGGCTGCGAAAATACATAACAAGATGCCAATTTGAGGCTAGGGAGGTGGGTTATCTCCTGGAGAGTAATCTACGTAGGCGTGTTCCTTGTAATGTGAGTAGAGGGTTTTCTTTTCTACCAGTGGGGCGTATGTGTGGAGAGTTGAATTTGAATCTGGCTGAGAAAGTTGACTTGAGTGTCAAGAGAAGGATTGCGAGCTTAGCGGATGATTTGGGGTATTTTTATGATTGGCATTGTATAAGCTTGAGAAGAAGTTTTCGTTGAACTGACGGAAGTATTAGGGCAGTAGTAGAGTATGGATATGGTAAGTTATGGAGCGATTAAATTTATGGCTTTGAGCCAAGTGGGGGAGCCTACTGCAGACGACTTAATTTCATGGTTATATATTAAATTTTAGTTTTGGTCTAAGGCATACTGGTGGGTTAGTTATGACTTGCAAAAGTTGAGATCGATGATGACTCGAATAACGAAATTCTTGGATACGATTTATATTGCACTTATGAGTATATGAAAATCGTGGGATGAGTGAGTTATTATTTGTGAATGATGTGGTGCGCACGGAGTATGAATTTGGTAGGTGGTATTAAAGTAGATTTACTTCTTTGAGAGTTGTTGTGCTAAGGGGGCACGTGTCTTTTGGCCTATTTGGACGGTGCAATTAGATTTGAACAAAGTGGGTGACTCCCGAGAAAATCCTAGTGGGTTTGAGAATTTTATATAGCAATTGAGAATTTCTCCGGACTTGTGTATGGATAAAACCTGAGATTTACACTGGATGGTGCCTGGACTTGCAAAAATTCTGTATGAGTATGGATTCTATGTTTTAGTATAAGGAAGGTAAGAAGAACAATTTCAAATTCACATAATGTATTTTCAGAGTCAGTGTTATAGTTATGGTATTTTTAAAGGTGCTTAAGAAGAATGCAGTTGCTTATAGGCCGCAGGGCGTTGTGGTTCTATGATAAGGTTTGTAGGGTAAGTCGTGGTTAAAGAACATAGTAATTTAGCAAGAAGAAGTATCAATCTGAAGACAAATTCAGAAGGGACTCGGAGAAAATAGGACAACTGGGTAGTATGTTGGATCAGTATGGTAATGGATATGATCGGTTCTTTGGGTGCTTATGATGTGGGGGTTTTCTACAGGTACTTTGTTGTAATACACCTGGACTTGGCGATTGTGTGGCTTGGTCGAGTTAGAGGAATTTAGTTTTAAGGGCTTGATTATGTGCAAATGGATTCCAAAGTATTCTTGATGGTTTCTACCGGTGTGGAGAACGTGTTGTGTATTGTGATTTCCTCATAGAAAGAAGCAAGAGAAAGGTTTCAAACTAAAATGGTATGTAAATTATTGGTGACTCAAAGTTGATAATGAGATTTTTATTCCTTTCACATGATGGCAAGATAGATGTTATGTGTTGTACGAAAGCTAGATTTTCATGTATAAGGTGGCAGTACAGTCTTGAAAAGAAGGTAACGAATGTTGGACAACATGGACAGTTTCAAATAACTAGATGAATACTATTACTACTTGGTGTTGTATGAGAAAGGAGCGGACTTCAGAAGGCGCATTGTGTTTTGACTTACAGATGTATAAATTAGTATTGCAGTACTCACATGGTTGATAGACTGTGATATTCAAATTTTGTCAAGTGGCACGGAAGAATTTTTAAAGTAATTCTCGTGGGATGATCGTGTATGATAGAGGTGTTAGGCATTTGGGAGGTGGAGATGGAATCAAATATGGTGATTTACGTGTCCTATGAATTTGGAATTTGGGAGTTTCAGGAGCAGATTGTACATGGTTGCGGACTATGAAGTCGTGGCCGAAGCTAGTCAGATGATAGGAGGTATTATGAATTAGTCGCGGTGAATTTTCGAAGGGTTATTTATCTACTGTGGGTGACCATAGTTGATTTGGGGGTCCATTGATAGGCCCAATTAAGATGTGTATTCTACACCGAGCCGGAATGGTTGGCTCCATACTGCTATTATTGAGGGATGTGTCATTCAGTTGATGTTGAACTTATTCGTGTTCTCAAATGATCTGTGAGTTACTTCTTTATGCTACGAGGAGTTGTGATTCATTGGTTATATGCACAGATGGTGCAGTTCTATTTGAGCCTTATAGTGAAATTTGTGCGTGATGAGTATTTGGGTATTGCGTGATCGATTGCGTTATGGTTATGTTCTTTTAGGTTTTGTGGGGTATTTTTGTCATTTGTCTCTCTGTGGTTATTGATTTTGAGCGGGGTGGCTCGAGGTATATATCATGGACCAACGTTTGGATGGGGTTACGCATTGCAGCGAAGTTATGTTAAGGTATGAACCTTGTGTTAAAATCGGGTGATGGTTCTACGGTGTATGATGAATTTTTAGCATTTTGTTGTGGTGGTACTTGTTAATGTGGTGGGGCAGTTCTCTCATTTGAGTCATTTTCCATGACTGAGTACATTTGAATTGTTGCGTATTGGTGCACGGATGGAACGGGTTACGGCTTTGAGTTATATTGGTGCAGCATGTTTGTGGAAATAGTTGTGTTTAGTAATATAAGGTCATTGGACTTAGAATGAGTACTATCAGGTTTGATTTCGGTATATTCGGGAGTATAATATTGAAAGTCGGCTCAGAAAGCGATTATGGTTCTGGTTGGAGCAAGAGAGCTCCGTGACTTGTTGATCTGGTAAGTGGTCATGAAATTTCACGTGTTTCTTTTATTATCAACAGTGTACGAAGGTTTTGGGATGAAGTTTGGTTCGATATGGGTTTAATACTAGTATGCGGTTGGTTTTGGAATAGTCACTGCGATCAGGAATGGTGTTACGAGCATGCGAGTTATGTAATATGTTGGTTGATTATATCCGTGGTTATAGTTATAGCTCGACGCAACTTGTTCGGACTTATACGGTGTGTAAATATAAGATTTGTGTCTTGAAAGAAATTTTAAAGGTTGTAAATTAAACTCCAAGGTTTGTGGGCTAAGGTTAAATTAATGATTTTCAGTTGCATTGTGTAGTCAAGCCTTATGTGGGATAGGGTGACGTGGGTTCACCCCCGGGTACGTGCGTGGTAAGATAGAACAGTGATTTAATGGCTTGGATACAACTCTTGGCACGTTCGAGAACGAACGCATGTTTAAGTGGGGGAGCATGTAACGACCCGACCAGTTGTTTTGAGTATTACAACCCCACTTCCCCATTTACTGATCAAATTGTACTTTACAGTTGTTGTGTGACTTGCCGGGGTAATTAGTTCTGGTCCGGTGATATTTTGGAATGAATTGGAACACTTAGTTCCAAGGTTTAAAGCTTAAGTTAAAATAGTGACCAGATGTCGACTTATATGTAAACGACTCCGGAATGGAGTTTTGATGATTCCAATAGCTCTGTATGGTAATTTTGGACTTAGAAGCGTGTCCGCAAAATTATTTGGAAGTACGTAGTGGAATTTGGCTTGAAATGCTGAAAGTTAAATTTTTGGGAAGTTTGGCCGGGGGTTGACTTTTTGATATCGAGGTCGGAATCCAATTTTGGAAATTTGAATAGGTCCGTAATGTGAAATATGACTTGTGTGCAAAATATGAGGTCAATCGGACGTAATTTGATAGGTTTCGGTGTCGTTTGTAGAATTTGGAAATTTGAAACATTATTAGGCTTGAATCCGTGTGTAGTTCATATTTCTGAGATTGTTAGGTATGATTTGAGGCTCGAGTATGTCCGTGTTATGTTATGGAACTTGTTGGTATGTTCGGATGGGGACCCGAGGGCCTCAGGTGAGTTTCAGATGGTTAACGGATTGATTTTTGAATTTGGAAGACTACTGGAACTAAAGCCTTCTGGTGTAATCGCACCTGCGGAAAAGTGGTCGCAGGAGCGAGCTCGCAAGTGCGAGCAGGGGTGCGCTGAAGCGAGGCGTGCAGGTGCAGAAGGAGCTTCGCAGGTACGGAATCGCACATGCGTGAGAAGGAGCGCAGATGCGGGCAGAGGGCTGTGAGGCATTGGTCGCAGGTGCGAGGGAAATTCCGCACCTGCGTGAGCGTAGATGCAGACGGAAGCGCGCAGAAGCGGAAACTGGGCAGGCGAGTGGAGTCCACAAATGCGACGTTTTGCTCGCACAAGCGGATGCGCAGGTGCGCAAATCTTGTCCGCAGATGCGGAAATCACTGGGGCAGAACCTTAAATTCGAGGGTTCAACATTTTCACCCATTTTCGGACTTTGGAGCTCGGGTGGGCGATTTTGGAGAGAAAACTTTCTACACAACTTGGGGTAAGTGTTCTTAACTCCCTTGTGATTATATTCCATGAATTAATCTTCATTTTTGATGTAAGATTATTGAATTTTCAAGAGAAATAGAAGGAAATTTCTATAATGTCACAAAACGAATTTTTCAAGTTTGAATACCGACTTGGAGTCGGATTTGAGTGAAATCAGTATGGTTGAGCTTGTAATTGGATGGATCGTCGTATTTTGTGAGTTTTGTCAGATTTCGAGACGTGGGCCCCACATGTAATTTTTAGGGCGTAATTTCGAATTTTATGGAAAATATTAGCGTTTTGATATGGAATTAATTCTTATAAATTGTGTGGAGTGAGTCAAATTATTGTGACTAGATTCGAGCCATTTGGAAGTTGATACGCGCAGAATGGAATTTCTGGAGCATTGCTTAGCTTGCTCGATATTAGATTTGGCTTGTTCGAGGTAAGTAACTCTTCTAATCTTGGAGTTGAGGGTATGAACCCTGAATATATGTATTTTGTAAATCGTTGGGGACGTACATACTAGGTGACGGGCGTGTGGGCGTGTTTAAAATTTGTCAAATACTTCATATTAATAATATTTAATTTAAAGCAAATCAACCTTCAAATAATGCACAGAATAAAAGAAACCAAGTTTCAACTAAACAAGTAAAACAAATAGCAGGAAAAGGTCAAACAAATTTAAGGTATATATTTGAGATCAATGATGAAGAATATAACAAGATAAAACAATTTAATAAATGCGCAGCAGTGATCTACACAATTTAAAAATATAATATTTCACATTTAGCCCGTGTACACACTCGTCCTCTCGTGTACATGACTTTCAACACATTCCAATAATCACATCAATACCAATCCTAGGAAAACTTTTCCCCACACAAGGTTAGACAAGTCACTTACCTCGACTTGCTCCAATTTAACCAAGTATTATGCTTTTTCCTCAATTTTTCGACTTCGATCGACTCGTATCTAGTCATAATTAATTTGATACAGTCAACAAAAATTATATGAATCAATTTCATAAGAAAATATTATATTTTTCAATAAAATCCGAAATTAGCTCAAACACTGCCCGTGGGGCCCACATCTCGGAATCTGGCGAAACTTACAAAATGCGACAACCCATTCAATTATGAGTCCAACCATACTGGTTTCACTCAAATCCGACTCCGGATCAATACCGAAATTTCAAAAATTTGTTTCAATGACATTTCTAAAAATTTTCCAAATTTCTATTTCAAAACACTAATTAAATGGTGAAAACAATGATATATTCGTGTATATTGACAAAATCCGAGTTAGAATCACTTACCCCAATGTTTTTCCTTGAAAATATATTAAAATCGCCTCTCCTCAAGCTCCAATTCGTCAAAAATGGCAAATGGGATGAAGTCCCTTGTTTTTATAACTTACAGATCTGTCAGGAAGCCTGATTTGCCAAGGAGCCCGATTTGTCAGGGAGCTCGATTTGTCAGGGAGCCCGATTTGTCAGGGAGCTCTATTTGTCAGGGAGCTCGATTAGTTAGGGAGCCCGATTTGTTAGGGAGCTCGATTTGTCAGGGAGCCCGATTTGTTAAGGAGCTCGATTTGTCATGGAGCCCGATTTGTCAGGGAGCTCGATTTGTCAGGGAGCCCAATTTGTCAGGGAGCCCGATTTGTCAGGGAGCCCGATTTGTCAGGGAGTCCGATTTTGACAAGGAGTCCGATTTTGACAGGCTGCCCGATTTTGATAGTATTTCCAGCAGAAAAATTGCAACAGCTTTTGCATTAGCGAAGTCTCACTTTTGATCCGTTAACCATCCGAAAGTCACCCGAAGCCCTAGGGACCTCAATCCATTACACCAACAAGTCCTAAAGCATCATATGAACTTATTTGAAACCTCAAATCAAATCAAACAATGCTAAAATCACAAATCACACCCCAATTCAAGCTTAATGAAACTCAAGAATTTATAACTTCTATATTCGATGTCGAAACCTATCAAATCAAGTCTTATTGACCTCAAATTTTGCACACAAGTCATAAATGACATAACAAAGCTATGAAAAGTTTTAGAACTGGATTCCGACCCCGATATCAAAAGGTCAACTCCTCGGTCAAACTTCCAAACTTAAATTCTTATTTTAGCTATTTCAAGCCTAATTTCACTACGGACTTCCAAATAAAATTCCAATTATGCTCCTAAGTCCAAAATCACCATACGGAGCTGTTGAAAGCATAAAAATTCTATTCTGGGGTCGTTTGTACATTATTCGACATCCGGTCACTATTTGAACTTAAAGTTTTATCAAAATTCCATATCTCGGGCTAGGGACCTCGAAATTTGATTCCAAGCATACACCCAAATCCCAAATCATTATACGGACTTACCGGAACTGTCAAAACAATGATCCGAGTCCGTTTGCTCAAAATATTGACCAAAGTCAACTTAGTTGAGTTTTAAAGCTCTAATTCACATTTTAATCCATGTTTTCACCTAAAACCTTTCCGAAAAATTTGACGGACTGTGCACGTAAGTCGAGGAATGATAAATAGTACTTTTCGAGGCCTTAGAACACATAATTAATTATTAAATTTAAAGATGACATTTTGGGTCATCACATTCTCCACCTCTAAAACAAACGTTTGTCCTCGAACGGAGTTAGAAAACATACCTGAGCTGGTGAATAAGTGTGGATAACAGTTGCGCATATCATGCTCGGTCTCCCAAGTCACCTCTTCGATTGGATGACCCCTCCACTGAACCTTCACGGAAGCAATGTTCATTGACCTCAGTTTTCGAACCTGCCTATCTAAAATAGCCACTCGTTCCTCAACATAAGATAGATCCTTGTCCAACTTAACCGAACTAAAGTCTAACACATGAGACGGATCGCCGTGATATTTCTGAAGCATAGAAACATGGAATACCGGATGAACTGCAGAGAGACTAGGTGATAGTGCAAGTCTGTAAGCCACCTCTCCAACTCTCTCAAGAATCTCAAAAGGCCCAACATACCTAGGGCTAAACTTTCCCTTCTTCCTGAACCTCATCACACCCTTCATAGGCGAAACCCGGAGCAATACCCGCTTACCAACAATGAATGAAACATCATGAACCTTCCGATCCGCATAACTCTTATGTCTAGATTGGGCTGTACAAAGCCGATCCTGAATCAACTTAACCTTTTCCAAGGCATCTTGAACCAAGTCTGTACCCAATAGTCTTGCCTCCCCTGGTTCGCACTAACCCACTGGAGACGGGCACTGCCTACCATACAAGGCTTCATACGGATCCATCTGAATGCTCGACTGAAAACTGTTGTTGTAAGAAAACTCCGCAAGTGGTAAGAACTGATCCCAAGCACCCCCAAAATCTATCACACACGCACGAAGCATATCCTTTAGTATCTGAATAGTGCGTTCGGACTACCCGTCTGTCTGGGGGTGAAATGTTGTACTCAACTCTACCAGAGTACCTAACTCACGTTGTACTTCCCTCCAGAACCGTGATGTAAACTGCGTACCCCGGTCAGAGATGATAGATACTAGTACGCCGTGAAGTCTGACAATCTCGCGAATATAGATTCGAGCCAACTGCTCGGAAGAGTAGGTAGTCATCACAGGAATGAAATGAGCTGACTTAGTTAATCTATCCACAATCACCCAAGCTGCATCAAACTTCCTCTGAGTCCATGGGAGCCCAACAACGAAATCCATAGTGATCCTCTCCCATTTCCATTCTGGAATCTCTAACTTCTAAAGCAATCCACCCAGTCGCTGATGCTCATATTTCACCTGTTGACAATTTAGACACCGAGCTACATACTCCATTATGTCTTTCTTTATCCACCTCCACCAATAGTGATGTCTCAAGTCCTGATACATCTTTGCAGCTCCCGGATGAATGGAGTACCGCGAACTGTGAGCCTCCTGGAGAATCAACTCACGCAAGCCATCTAAATTGGGTACACATAGTCTGCCCTGCATCCGTAATACACCGTCATCTCCAATAGTGACTTCCTTGGCATCACCGTGCTGAACTGTATCCTTAAGGACAAGCAAATAGGGATCATCATACTGACGCTCCCTGGTACGATCATAAAGAGAAGACTGAGAACCCACACAAGTCAAAACTCGGCTCGGCTCGGAAACATCCAGTCTAACAAAATGGTTGGCCAAGGCCTGAACATCCAAGGCTAAAGGCCTCTCTGCTACCAGTAAATATGCTAAGCTTCCCAAACTCTCCGTCTTACGACTCAAGGCATCATCCACTACATTGGCATTCCCAAGATGATAGAAAATGGTGATATCATAATCCTTAAGCAACTCCAACCATCTCCGCTGCCGCAAATTAAGATCCTTCTGTTAAAACAGATGTTGTAGACTTTGGTGATCGGTGTAGACCTCGCAATGGACACCGTACAAATAATGCCGCCAAATCTTTAAGGCATGAACAATAGCTGCTAACTCAAGGTTGTATACATGATAATTCTTCCCATGTACTTTTAACTATCTGGACGCGTAGGTAATCTACCTACCATCTTGCACCAACACCGCGCTGAGAACAATACGTGACACGTCACAATACACAACATAAGACCCTGAACATGTAAGTAATAGCAATACTGGTACCGTAGTCAAAGTGATCTTGAGCTTCTGAAAGCTCAACTCACACTCGTCTGACCCTGTAAATGGGGCACCCTCTTGGGTCAATCTGGTCTTAATAGTTGTTCATAATCAATTACAGAATCGTCAATTAGCCTCATGTTAACAACAATATCGTTGCAAACCTTCCCAATACTGATAACGAGATGTAAGGCATGAAGACTTCATAATTATTTACCCAAATTAACGAGTCACATTTAATTCCATCTGGGTGGGCACCTACCTCGTAGGTCAAAAATTAATAATTACAACACGAATTTGACAAGTATGCGCAGAGAATTTCATTTCAAGAATTTCAACTAAGCCTAACACGCATGACTCCCTATTATTACTTTAGTACAAATTTAATTTCACATGGGAGAACTTAAATACAAGAATTTTCCTCACAAGGATCTCGTCCTTATATAACTTCCACCGCAGCTCGTAGCTCGGTTTAAACATATCAATTTATATAAAAATGTGAGGATCTCGTCCTCAGTTCAGAATCACAAGTAATACGCACATCGTGCCAATCAAAAATTTACATTTTCTTTTTTTAAATAGTTTCGGTTACACCAAATCATAACACATAATGAACCACACACCGGTAGGGCATATAATTCACAATTTCTAATTAATTATTCGAAATTTACATCAAAACTTACCTAAATGAGTAACAGAAAGCCACATTTAGCCTCGCAGCTTTTATTAGTGACCAACACGAAATGATAGGCGTAGTTATCTCCATAAAATCTCCCAACAGGGGTAAACACATAAGTAGATTATAGAATTATGAAGCTCACTCATAAGTGAAGCACAATAGGAGGACTTGTCTCGATACTCAGAACCGAATCAAGTTAAGGAAATTATTCCTTTATATTATAATAAGGTCGTACCTGTAACGACACCAACTGATGTATCGACCTCCGCCATACCATAAAATAAATATATCAACGGCTAGGTCTCCACCTCTAGGATGCCTTCTACCCGCCTGTCCTCCACCCCTAACTGGTCGTGTGGGTGGTGTAGTAATTGCAATAGGGCATGTATCCCGAGTGCTTTGATGAAATATGTCTCTCCCAAGTTTGGGACACTTTTCTCATGATGTGCCTAGTATCACCGTATTCATAACAACCCATTTGTGGGTTAGGATGCTCATATTGAGTCTGTGCTAGATAACTGGAATAACTATTGTAGGAAACTCATGTCGGTGGTGCATTAAAAGAACTTACTAGAGAACCCCGAGTAATCCGATGTGCGTACTAGGCTGGCCGACTGCCCGAGCCCCCGCCATAATGATTTATACTTGAAGAGTAGAATTCATTGAATCCTCCAGAACCTCAAGTCGTCTTAGTCTCCTTAGTTTCCTTTTTTCCTCACTCCGAACACGTTCTAATATCTTAGCAATGTCTACCACTAGCGGAAATGAAGTATCAGCCTATAGCTCCCGAGTCGTACAAAATTTTACGATTATAATTAGGTCCTTTAATGAGTCTGTGGACTCGCTCTCTGGTTGTAGGAAGCAAAGTAGGAATATGACGGGCTAACTTATTGAACCTGATGGCATATTATGACACAGTCATGGTGACCTGACGCAACCGTTCAAACCCTATGCGCCATGCATTATGGAGAGTCCGGGAAACAAACTCTTTCAAAAGCGTTTATGAGAACTGAGCCAAGTGGGCGGTGTTGCATTGGCTCGTCTGCCCTCTTTATAGTCTTGCCACGAACACCGGTGGAGAATTATCTCTCCCAAGGCCAGTTTCTTCTTTTGTTATGTTGACTCAACACTGTTGAACTGACCTATTTCTTAACATACTCTTCGATCCTTCCTTGGGGTAACCCTTACCCCCATTTATACACAATGACCACAAAAGTAGAGCTCCATACGGACAAATCTTAGCACGAACCACATAGTCCGGAATCTCGTCAACAACTGTACTTCCTCCGAAGCACCACAAAATCTGCAACCGTAATGTCCACACTGAGTAGACCTTCTGTAATTTAGAGTTGTTTTTATACTGCAAGTCCCAACCTTATCCTCTACAAAATCTCAGGCCTTAAACATGTGTAAATTTTAGGGTACCTTGCAGTACCACATATATACATTTCAGGCCAAAATTGATATAACACATAACCCCGCAATCCACCCATTGATAGTGGACTCCCCCCCACTCGGCGCAAAGTCATAGGTCACAACGTCCGATGATCCATAATAATAGCCTTCACAGTTCGTACAAATCAACCAGACGCCAACGTCCGTTGCACTCCCACATGATTTACTAGGTGATCTCTCAATACGCCTACATCTTCATTCGGAACCACACGCTGAGGAAATGTTTAAGCATCTCTGTCTCTCTCGTAGTACATCTGCGGCATCACGAACCGTCGATGTACAACTAATACCGAGTGCACAATGTCATACATGAGTAGATACAAAGGAATATAAGATATATGTTTCATGCTAAATCAATGTCACATTATAAGGAATCAAAGAAATGAATATTTCCTAATAGTTCCATATCTTCTCGAAGATAAGTACAGACGTCTCTGTATCGATCCGCAAGACTCTATTAAACCTGCTTGTGACTCATGACACCTATGAACCTAGAGCTCTGATACCAACTTATCACGACCCCAAATTCCCTCAATAGGATGTCGTGATGGCACCTAGTCTCTAAGACTAGGTAAGCCTATCAATGCGGAATAATAATAAATATCTGAAATAATTCAACTTGTCACGACCCCATATTCCCTCTGTAGGATGTCGTGATGGCACCTAGTCTCTAAGACTAGGTGAGCCTATCAATGCGGAATAATAATAAATATCTAAAATAATTAAACTACAATTCAAACAATTTCAACTCCCAAAACCCGGTAGATATAAGTCACAAGCTTCTAAGAATTGTATCCTCAATGTCTCTCTATATCAAGGTCTAAAGAAAAATAAGAAAGCAACATAATAATGATAGAAGGGGACTTCGGAGTCTACGGACGCTGACAGATATACCTCGAAGTCTCTTCGTACAGTTAATTTACTGATGCCTGGTCTGATAAGATGTACCTTGATCTGCACAAAAAGATGTATAGAAGCGTAGTATGAGTACACCACAGCGGTACCCAGTAAGTGCCAATCCTAACCTCGGTAGAGTAGTGACGAGGTCAGGTCAGACCCTACTGGAGAATAAATAATGATATGGTAAAATATTTAAATAATATAATAAGATAAAATGATAATGGAAATAAATCAAGTAGTATGTCATATTTAACTACACCAAATAATGGCAATTAATATCTCGTGGAAACAAAATAATTTAACTCGACTTGCTTCAATTTAACCAAGTATTATGCTTTTTCCTCGATTTTCCGACTCCGATCGACTCGTATCTAGTCATAATTAATTCGATACAGTCAACAAAAATTATAGGAATCAATTTCATAAGAAAATATTACATTTTTCAATAAAATCCGAAATTAGCTCAAAACTTGCCCGTGGAGACCCGTCTCGGAATTCGGTAAAACTTATAAAATCCGACAACCCATTCAATTACGAGTGCAACCATACCAGTTTCACTCAAATCTAACTCCGGATCGATACCGAAATCTCAAAAATTCGTTTCTATGAGATTTCTAAAAAATTTCCAAATTTCTATCTCAAAACACTAATTAAATGGTGAAAACAATGATATATTCGTGTATATTGACCAAATCCGAGTTAGAATCACTTACTCCAATATTTTTCCTTGAAAATATATAAAAATCGTCTCTCCTCAAGCTCCAATTCGTCAAAATGGCAAATGGGACGAAGTCCCTTATTTTTATAACTTACAGATCTGTCAGGGAGCCCGATTTGCCAAGGAGCCCGATTTGCTAGGGATCTCGATTTGTCAGGGAGATCGATTTGTCAGGGAGCTCGATTTGTTAGGGAGCCCGATTTGTCAGGGAGCTCGATTTGTGAGGGAGCCCGATTTGTCACTGAGCCCGATTTGTCAGGGAGCTCGATTTGTCGGGGAGCCCGATTTGTCAGGGAGCTCGATTTGTCGGGGAGCCCGATTTGTCAGGGAGCCCGATTTTGACAAGGAGCCCAATTTTGACAAGGAGTCCGATTTTGACAGGGAGTCCGATTTTTTCAGGGAGTCCGATTTTGACAGGGAGTCCGATTTTGTCAGGGAGTCCGATTTTGATAGGCAGCCCGATTTTGACAGGAAACCCGATTTTGACAGGCAACCCGATTTTGACAGGCAGCCCGATTTTGACAGCATTTCCAGCAGAAAAATTACAGCAGCTTTTGTAGTAGCTAAGTCCCACTTTTGATCCGTTAACCATCCGAAAGTCACCCGAGGCCCTCGGGACCTCAATCCAATACGGCAACAAGTCCTAAAACATCATATGAACTTATTTGAAACCTCAAATCAAATCAAACAATGCTAAAATCACAAATCACACCCCAATTCAAGCTTAATGAAACTCAAGAATTTATAACTTCTATATTCGATGTCGAAACCTATCAAATCAAGTCTTATTGACCTCAAATTTTGCACACAAGTCATAAATGACATAACAAAGCTATGAAAAGTTTTAGAACTGGATTCCGACCCCGATATCAAAAGGTCAACTCCTCGGTCAAACTTCCAAACTTAAATTCTTATTTTAGCTATTTCAAGCCTAATTTCACTACGGACTTCCAAATAAAATTCCAATTATGCTCCTAAGTCCAAAATCACCATACGGAGCTGTTGAAAGCATAAAAATTCTATTCTGGGGTCGTTTGTACATAGTTCGACATCCGGTCACTATTTGAACTTAAAGTTTTATCAAAATTCCATATCTCGGGCTAGGGACCTCGAAATTTGATTCCAAGCATACACCCAAATCCCAAATCATTATACGGACTTACCGGAACTGTCAAAACAATGATCCGAGTCCGTTTGCTCAAAATATTGACCAAAGTCAACTCAGTTGAGTTTTAAAGCTCTAATTTGCATTTTAATCCATGTTTTCACCTAAAACTTTTTACGGACTGCGCACGCAAGTCAATGAATGATAATTAGTGTTTTTCAAGGTTTTAGAATATAAAATTAATTATTAAATTTAAAGATGATATTTTGGGTCATCACAGTTTATATTGATGACATGCTAGTAAAGTCCCTACGCGCAGAGGACCATTTGGCTCATTTGCAGGAAACGTTCGAGATTTTAAGGAAATACAATATGAAGCTCAACCCCGAGAAATATGCTTTTGGGGTTGGTTCAGGCAAGTTCCTCGGCTTCATGGTATCAAATCGGGGGATCGAGATCAATCCCGATAAAATCAAGGTCATCGAAGACATCGCCGTCGTGGATAGTGTAAAAGCCGTACAAAGGCTAACTGGATGGATATCTGCCTTAGGCCGATTTATTTCGAGGTCATCCGATCGAAGCCATATATTTTTCTCTTTACTAAAAAAGAAGAGCAATTTCGCCTGGTCCCCGGAATGCCAACATGCATTGGAAGAGTTGAAGTGATACATATCGAGCCCACCACTGCTTCACGCTCCAAAGGCAGATGAGAAACTTTACTTGTACTTGGCAGTATCAGAAATTGCGGTAAGTGGTGTCCTAGTTCGGGAAGAGCAAGGTACACAATTTCCCGTTTAATATGTAAGTCGAACTTTAGGAAAAGCAGAAACTAGATATCCACACTTAAATAAATTAGCACTTGCACTGATAAGCCCCTCTAGAAAGTTAAGACCATACTTTCAATATCACCGTGTATGCATATTAACCACATACCCACTTCGTAATATTTTGCACAAACCCAAACTGTCAGGACGATTGGCCAAATGGGCCGTCGAACTCAGTGGGTACGATATCGAATATCAACCCTGGACGGCCATCAAGTCTCAAATTTTAGCGGACTTCGTGGCCGATTTCACGCCAACCCTCGTACCCGAAGTTGAAAAGGAACTCTTGTTGAAATAGGTCATCAGGGGTATGGACCCTTTTCACAGACAGTGCTTCAAATGTGAAGGGGTCCAAGCTAGGCATTGTGTTGAAGCCGCCGACGGGTAGCACTATTAGGCAATCTATCAAAACTTCTAGATTGACTAACAATGAGGCCGAGTACAAGGCCATGATTGTAGGTCTCGAGCTAGCTAAAAGCCTGGGGGCAGAAGTCATTGAAGCTAAGTGTGACTCTTTACTGGTAGTGAACCAAGTAAACAAAACCTTCGAAGTTCGGGAGGACAGAATGGAAATGTATTTGGACAAGTTGTAGGTAACTTTGCACCGTTTCAAGGAATGGACTTTACAGCATATACCTCGAGAACAAAATAGTGAGGCCGATGCGCTAGCAAACTTGGGGTCGTCGGTCGAGGAAGGTGAGATCAACTCGGGGACTGTCATTCAACTCTCGAGATCCGTAATCGAGGAAGGACATGCCGAGGTAAACTCTAAAAGCTTAACTTGGGATTAGAGAAATAAATATATTGAATACTTGAAGAATGGAAAGCTCCCATCGGACCCTAAAGAGTCGAGGACCTTACGGACCAAAGCTGCTCGATTCACATTGGTTGAAGATGGAACATTATACAGAAGAACATTCGATGGACCATGGCAGTGTGCTTAGGACCAGGAGGCACCGATTAAATTTTCCGAGAGGTCCATGAAGGCACTTGTGGGAACCACTCCGGCTCCGAATCAATGATTCACAAAATCTTTAGAGCAGGATACTAGGATAGCATGGAAAAAGATACTAAGGAGTTTGTTCGAAAATATGATAAATGTCAAAGGTTTGCACCGATGATCCATCATCCCGGAGAACTACTTCATTCAGTCCTATCCTCATATCCATTCATGAAATGAGGGATGAATATCGTCAGCCCCCTTCCATCGGCCCCAAGTAAAGCTAAGTTCATTTTATTTATAACTGACTATTTCTCTAAATGGGTTGAAGCACAGACATTTGAGAAAGTGAGAAAAAAAGGTTATAGACTTCATCTGGGATTACATCGTGTGTTGATTTGGGATACCCGCAGAAATAGTATGCGACAACGGTAAGCAATTTATCGGCAGTAAAGTGACAAAATTTCCCAAAAACCATAAAATAAAAAGGATATTGTCAACATCGTATCACCCTAGTCGGACAAGCCGAATCGACGAACAAGACTATCATCCAAAACCTGAAGAAAAGGTTGAACAAACCTAAAGGGAAATGGAGAGAAATTATGCCCGAAGTTCTTTGGGCGTATCGAACAACATCGAAGTCCAGTACAGGGGTAAATCCATTTTCCTTAATGTATGGCTCCGAAGCCTTAATTCCAGTCGAAGTCGGAGAACCCATCATAAGGTTTCGACATGCATCGGAGGAATCGAACCACGAGGCTATGAATACTAGCCTCGAACTATTAGATGAAAAATGAGAAACGACACTTGTTCGAATGGCTGCACAAAAGCAACGAATCGAAAGGTACTACAATAGAAGAACCAACCTTCGCCACTTCAGGGTCGGGAACTTAGACCTAAGGAAGGTCACCATCAATACTCGAGATCCTAATGAAGGAAAGCTCGGCCCGAATTAGAAAGGACCATATCAAGTCCTCGATATAGTCGGAAAGGGGTCTTATAAATGCGGAACGATGGACGGCGAACCATTGCCAAACAACTAGAACATATCACTTCTCAAATGATATTATTGTTAAGGTATGACTTTCTCCCTTCTTTCATCTATATATATTCGATGCTAATTCATTGCAGGAGTTTGACCAAAGACATCGAGACCTCAGGTTTTAAAGTACGCGTTGCACTCCTTTTTCCTTAGATCGTTTTTTATCCCAACTGGATTTTTCCGGTGAGGTTTTTAATGAGGCAACAATTATGTGCTAGCTGAGGACAATTCAATAGTATCCAAGGCTTCTTTGCAATCAACCTCGAATACTAGAGAGCATCACCCTCGGATGATGTATTCTCGAGAATAGTACTTCATGTCAAAGGGCCTCGATAGGGAAGCTTTGTAATGGACCAAACGGTCAAGTGAACCGTGTCCATATAAACTAGTCGAGCCCCGATGGAAAAACATGTACACATATATAAACTATTCAAAGAAGCATTCTCTCTTCATTTAAACATTTTGTGTTTCGAAGAAAATTATCTACTTTACAAACTTCATGCTTATGATATTACGAGAAATGGCTCAAGAGCCAAAGTGTGAGTATATACTCGGGGACTACCACTGATGATAGGCGTATTCGAGTGTATATTCACAAATTCATAAGACCTCAAAGAGGCACCCCTAGATCTATAGGCTAAGGCCACTATTCTCGGGGACTGACATTTCAAACAAGTTCGAAATGTTATTGGGAAATAAGCCCAAGGCTATGGCCAAACTAAAGGCTACAGCCAAACTAAAGGCTACGGCCTAAATTACGCGGCTCGGAGACGTCCGAATTCCGCAATAATGATAGTCCTTCAAATTCTCTGAAAAAATGGTTAAAAAAGGCTACCTTCGGCAAACAATCAAAAGGGCTTCGATAAAGTCAGCCCTCGAAAAACCTTAAGAGGTATCAAACTATCTTTAACACAAACGTGCTAAGGCACAAAAAGCAAAAGGGTTTTAACCGACATCAGACTTTGTATTTTAAGCCGAAAGGGGGAAATAATAGCCGTCTTTTAGAGGCCATATAGACCTAACCTAAAAGAGCCTAAGGGCCAATATATTTAGAGTTCGAAACTTTGTTCTCACTCAACTCGGACCTAAGGGTTCCACTATTCTAAGTTCAAATAAAGTTGACTTGAACTTAGCTCAAGGATCCGTCATAAAACCTTAAGGGTATGTTACTGCAAGCTCGAAAATTACCCATTATTTGATAAAAAAACCTAAGGTTTATTCTATTCTAAGTTCGAAACATACTCGAACTTAGTTATAAAAACAGTGCAGTCATGGCATCGATCAAGCCATCCGAAATCTCAAATATATTATTAAACTCGGGGACTCACCCTTGCGTGTCTAAAAAACCTAAGGGTTTTGTTCTAAGTCCGAACTAGTGTTCACTCGATTACAGAGGCTGCAACAACATAATTTTCTTAAGGCAAAAGCACAAAACACGTTTGAACATAAAACTGAGAAGACATTCAAAAGAAGTTTTTCTATTATATATTGACAGAAAAGGTTATGTACAAGAGACCGATCAAGGTCTTACAAAAATGAAAACTAAGTCCTAACTACGGCCGGTTTAGACCTCTTCTTCGGGAGCAACTTCTACTTCAGTCCCCTCATCAGATCCGCCTCTATTGCCTTTTTCATCATCATCTTCATCATCGAAGGAGGCAAGCTGCCTGGCGTCAGCCTCAAGCACCTTGGCTCGGGCTATCTCCTCGGAGAGGTCAAAACCTCAAGTATGGATTTCCTCGAGGGTTTCCCTCCGGGATTCACACTTTGCCGAGTCAGTGATCCATTGCTCTCGATCATAGGCCTTCCTTAGCTACATTTGAGCAGCCTCAGCATCAGCCCGGTACATGTCAATGGACTTGTCTGCCATGACTTTTGTTTTCTCGACCTCGGCCTTGGCCTTAGCGAGCCCGGTTTCGAGCTCCTCGATCCTATTGGATTGGGCCGAACTTTTCTCTTTGATGCCCCGAAGTTGAACCTCGGCCGATGACAGTTTGGCTAAGGTAGTTTCTTTTTCTGCAGCCAGGCGGTCCATATTCTCCTTCCACCGATCACAATCAGCCTTGACCTAATCGAATTCACCCCGAAGCAACTCGATCCTTTCAACCTTTTGCTGCAGCTGAGATAATGAAGTATTAGCTTCCACAGTTGGATCGAGTCCATACTCTATCAAAAGTATGCTCACCTACTTATCTAGTTCGACCTCTTCCTCACGAGCCTTGGCCAAATCCGCTTGAAGGTCCTTTATAGTCTCGTCTCTTTGGCCGCAAAGAAACTTCAGAGCGTTCCTATCCTCTGAGACCTTTTGGAGCTCGGTTTCACACTGGCTGAGGTCAGCTCGAAGCTTGGCGAAGGCCTACACAAAAAGGGAAAGCAAAAGTCAGATTTAGAAGAAACAAAAAGAGTAAAGAAAAGAAGTGCAGTAAACAGATTCTTACCCGAGATAAGAGACATTGGGCTTCTTCTAAAAGAATAGAAGCGTCACTGATATCAGAGGCATCATCGACTCCAGTAAAGAAATCCCGAAAGGGATCCCCTACACTAGAGCCTCCGCCTATATCAGGGGTCTTAAACTCTCGAGCTTCCTTAGCGCCTCCTAAGAAAAAGTCGGAAGGGAAGGGAAGTGGCCTGATGTCATAGTCCCGAGCAAGTCGCTCGTGACGCTCTGATCGGTCTTTGGGGTCTCAGAAATGGCCCCGTCGGTGTAGCTGTGGATGGCCGAGAAATGATCTCGACCTCTGGTAATTTGGGATCCCCACCCGATTTTATTTCGGAAGCCTCCTCGACACGAGGCTTGATTTTAACAGCCGCTGTCGGCTCAGAAGGTTTGGAGACTTTGACGACATTCCTAGGTCAGACCATCAGTGCCGAGGCATTTTTCTCTTTTTCCTCTTCTTCATCTCTCAGTTTTTGGACCGAGGCTATAGTGAGAGTGATTAATTTTCTCCTCACCCTTCGAGGTTTGGGCTTGGGGTCCTCGGACTGCAAGGCAGTTTTCCTCTTCTTATCTTCCCCTAGCTTCAGAACCGGGGACTTGGTTTCTTCCTCGCCACTTGAAGGCCTCAAAATGGCATCCTTGGTCAGGCCCGCATAAAAGAAAATTAGTGACGAATGAAGTATAAAAAATGTTTCAAAACATGAAAAGGGATATCCTTACAGTGATTCTTGTCCTCCCATCTGCCCTTTGCCAAATCACGCCATGTGTGTTCGGCATAAATGGAAGTCGAGGCTAACTTCCGAACCCAATCTTCAAGGTCAGGTACCGCTTGAGGCATCCAAGGAAAAACTGCATATCGAAAGGGGATATCAGGCGAAGTCGAAGAAGGTACGAAGAACAAAGTTTAAGAGATCACTTACGATTAAAGTTTCACTCCTCAGGGAACGATATCTTCCCTAATGTCACGGGTCCTCACCCGTACGAAACGGCTCATCTAACCCCGATCCTTATCCTCGTCGATGTTCGAGATCAAGGCCTTCATTTCCTGGCATTGGAGCCTGATTAGTCCTCGATAGATTCGAGGCCGGTACAACCGCATGAGGTAATTTAGAGTAAACTCTAGCCCCTCGACCTTGCTAGAGAAAAAGCGCAACATGATTACTATGCGCCATAGAGAGGGGTGGATTTGGCCGAAGGATGACCCGATATCTTTTGCAGAGATCAATAATCACTGGGTCGAGGGGACCCAATGTGAAGGGATAAGTGTAAACACTTAGGAACCCCTCCACATAAGCGATAATGCTATCTTCGGGAGCAGGAATTTGCACCATGACCTCGGGACCCCAGTTGCAGTCCCTCTTCACGGCCTCGAGGTGGCTCTTTGTTATCGAGCACATGTACATCGACACATGCTCACATCGGCCCGGGATCGATGAAGGATTTTCGACCTTGAAGTCGGATTTTAGAGTACACGGGGCGGGAACATACTCGTGGGGTAGCGGCTCCACCGGCCCCTTGCCGTCTGATGGCCGGGAAGAGGAGCAACAAGATTTCTCCTTCCGCGGTACGATTTTTGAGGTTTTCACCATTTGTATAAGTAAAGAAGAGCGAAGGAAGATGAAAAACTGATGGTTTCAGTGCTAACAAATATGGCTCTACAGGCGGCGAAAGGGGGGAGACGAAAAGAGTGAGAAGACTTAGAGGTTTGAGTAGATCAAAAGTAAAGTTTCATTCAATGAATGAGCAGGTATTTATAGGCTCACGGCGACGGTTTGGTTGCACTAGTGGCCGACCACTAACTGACATGCATTAATGATTTGGGGAACTGAACCGCGGGACGTTTCTATCACATCTGTCACTCACGTCATGAGGACGACATCATGATCAAGGTTTCAGAAAATCAAGGCTCAAAACGTTTCTTATCATTTTATTTCAAGAAATACGGGGACTATCTGTATACGGTCGAAATCGGGCATGTCAGATTTCATAGGTACGAGAATTTGCCTCGAGAGAAAGCTCGTAATACACCAGGCTTGGGCTCAATGGCAGAGTATGAAGCATGAAGATCGAAGTGATCGCTGAAGATCGAGATCGAGCATGACCGACTTTGAGTAGGGCATAATAGCGGAATATCGAGATATTAGCAACCGACCGAAGATCTCAGCGGAAATCCCGGAACAGATCGAATCAAGCGGTTATTGACGCCAATCATGAGATTTGTTTCCATTATTAGAGTTGTACCTTATTTAGGATTCCTCTACTTTATAAAGAGGGACCCCATTCATTTGTAAGGCATTGATTAACTGATAAAGATATACAAAAACGATGTTCTTTATTTTTCTTACTATCCATTATTGTTCCTCATTTTGTATCCTTTGTTCTTTACTGTTCTTCTTACTCAACCTCGAGACCATCTCGAATCGAGGTCGAAAGCGCTGCTAGAACACTGGATTGATTTATTTTACTATTCAGATTATCTATTCAATTCCTTGTTTGTCAATTGGTATTGGATTAAATCATGCATCCTTAAAACCACTAAATAAGTTTAATTGTTACTCGAATTTTAGGGTAAACAGTATTACTGAAAATTAAGTTATAATTATGAAAGACGGACTTATCTCTTCCTGTTGTTGAATTGACAGTATCATTCATGATATCCATGCTTAGCATAATACTTTTATTACATTATTATTGGCCTAGTAAGTGTCAAGTCGACCCCTCGTCACTACTTATTCGAGGTTAGGCGGGATACTTACTGGGTACATATTGTTTATGTACTCATACTACGCTTATGTACTTAATTGTACAGGATCTAAGGCTGGTGCATCTAGTTACCCGCCCGACGCACATACCTGATCTTGGACCGAGACTTCACGGTGAGCTGCCCCTTCTGAGCCGTTCAACAGCATGCCAGAGTTTCTCTTTTATTTTTATCTGTCTATTCTGTTTCAGAAAGTAGGATAGTCATCTTTTGTATATTCTACTAGTTGCCCACACGCTTGTGACACCAGATCTTGGCACGTATCAGTAGAATTTGATTTTTGGGTTGTAATTCAATAGTTAAAACTGCTTTTAGATGTTTCCGTTTGTTTGCCTTAAAGATTCTTTATTTATCAAATGCTTTAAATGTAAGTAAAGCTAAATGTTGGAATTGCTTAATAAACAAAAATGAGAAATCACTAAGTTGTTCACTGTTGGCTTGTCCAGCAACGGTGCTGGACTCCATCACGGCCTGACATGGAGTTGGGTCGTGACAGTTACAGTCCTAAACTATTCGTGTTCTTAATTACCCCTCTCAACTTGGCCTTTTGAGAGCCATTACCCCCCTAGACGCTGATGTGGCAAAGAGTGTGGGTGCACTCTCTTTTAAGCGCGTGGGAGTGAAGAAAAATTGAAAAATCAGCTTCCAAATAGATTTGTTTTTGACTTTTAATTGTCATATAGTCATATATAATGATTTATTTGTTACAACTATGTATTTCTTCTTGCTTCATCTTAACATACAATGTGGACTTTAATCTAACTTTTATTATTTTTAATTTCTTCTAAGATATAATGTCTATTTGTTCTAACTGCATATTTTTTTTATGGCCGAATTTGTAAAATTTTTGGTAGGAACTCCATCATTTTAGCCAAATAAAAAACTTTTAGCAAAAATAATGGAGTACAAATTATGTATATTTCCTTTTTTTTCTTTATATACAATGTCTATTTATTTTAATTGTGTATTTTTATTTTCGAGTCAAACCAATAAACAAAATTGGCCATAGCTCCATTATTTTTTACCAAATAAAAAAAGTATAGACAAAATAATGAACTTGCAATTGTACACTCTTTTTATTTCTTCTTTTGATGCAATGACTGTTTATTTCAACCACATATTTTTATTTTTTCAGGTAAAATCTGTAAAAACAAAAATATTTTTAGAGCACCATAATTTAGAGCTATATAAAAATTTATAGCCAAAATAATTGATTTCAAAATAAGTATTTTTTATAACTTTTTAGATGCCTTGACTATTTATTTCAATTGTATAAATCTTTATTTTCATGTCAAATTCAAAAAAAGAATAACTAAAACTTTATTTTTTTTAGCCAAATAAAAAGATTTAGCTTAAATAATGTAGTTCTATCCAAGTTTTATTATAAATTTTATTCGAAAAAAATTATCTAAAAAAGTAACATACTTAAAAAAGTAAAAATATATTTTAATTTTCAAAAAATGCCACATAGACAGAAAAATCCACGTGGCAGGCGACTGCATGCTACTTTCCTGGGATGAAATCGTCCATGGGGTAACAACTATCGAATAACCAAGTATCCGGGAGGAGGGGGGAGGGGAGGAGGGGTAATTAAGACCATAAATAGTTCAAGGATGTAACCAATAATGCGTGCCAAATTTAGGAGGGTTTAAGGTATTTTGCCTATATAAAAAGTAAATACAAGAAAATGAATATTCGATGAGGAACAAGTATATCAATGGGTGGGGCAAAGTGGCTCATACTTTGTTCTCTTCCGATTCAGCAGTATCGTTCAAATTAGGGCAAAGATCACTTTTAGTTGGAGGACAAAACTATTTATATTTAGTAGATGCAAAATTATATAAAGCTTTTATATTTTTTGTAAATAACATACAAAAATGTGTATATATACAAAAATATATTCCCTTCGTTCACTTCTATTTGTTCACTATACTAAAAATTATATTTTCACTTTTACTTGTCAATTTTAACAAATAAAAAAAATCAATTTTTTTTCAGTTTTATCCTTATTATTAACTACTCATTCCTCAAATCATTTCTCATGACTTCTTAAAATACTATTATTTTTATGGGTGTTAGGGTAAAATACATACTTTATTTATCATTTATTAAGGGATGTGTCAAGTCCATTGTGAACAAGTAAAAGTGAACGGAGGGAATATATATTTTCGGCTATTATTTTAAGAGCGACTATACAATGTCATTTTCCCTTCAAATTTGACTTTTTTCACTCTTCTTGTTCAGGGTCTTTTAGAATTGCACAATTGAGATAGAAAAATTCAGGTCAATAAAATATGTAGAGAAAAAATAAAAATGAAACCGAAGTTATCTCTAATACCATGTGAAAGAATATGAATGTCCAATCCAAAGATAACTTGAATTCATTGGAAAATGTTTACCCAAAAAATGAAAACTTTCTATATTTTTCAAATACCAAAATTTATAAAAGATTTAAAGTACTCTATGCAGTCGATATTTAAGGGAAGTGCACAAGAAACGGAGTATATCTTTACCTAGCTAGATTAATTACTCTAATTTTAGAGGGAACAGATTTTAACTAATGGAGAATATTAGAAAATGAGAAGAATCATTTTTTTCTTTTTAAAGTCTTTATTATTGTTACCCCTCTACCATTCTTTTTTCTTCTTTTCGCTTATTACCTTTCCCCCCCTCTTTCCTTGGGTCCTAATAAAAATCAAGACGTATAATTTTAGGTATATATATCTCCCTACGTTATCATCAACATAAATCTAAGCTACTTAAATTGCTCTATTTTTAAAAAGAACAAAAAGTTAAAAATGGTGAAGCATTCGGAATTGATTGTGCTTAAAAATAAAAAGAAAGATGTGGTATTCTCGAATTATTTGACAGATGAAAATGTACTATTTGATTATAATTGTCCAATTACTAGGAAGTCACTGTTTTAGGGGGAAAATACTTAAGAGTCCGACTCTTCAATCGAAAAAACACAAGTTCAATGTCTTTTTTTTATCTTTTCTATATTTGAATGTCTTTGTCGAGTTGGTTGGCATCACTCGCTCATTTCTGTCTTTCATTGTCCACCTCAGGAGAGATACACACTAACCCATTCTATATTTACACCATCATTAATTAATATTGCTTAATCATAATTAAATGACACATATTATCATTTTTATTTGTAACTCTTAATAGATTATCTTAGTTGATTGATGTAAATACCAAATTTAGATAATATATTTAATTTTAATGTGGTAATTACTCATATTAAGTACTACTCAAAAGAGAGAGAGCAAAGCTAGGGGTACTAGCTAGCTGAATTAAAGTGCCAAAGAAAAGGGGGGGGGGGGGGGGGGAAGCTTTTAAAACACAATAATAATGTCATCAACGAAAAAACATTCTTGCTTAGGCATACAGTCAGCTCCAACTTGCAAAAGTTGGTGGCTCATAGGAAATCAGGAACCCATAGAATAACTTAAAAACAAGGAAGTCAATTTATTAATTAAGTTGGAATGCAAGGGACTTGAATCAACACTAAAGTTATTTCAGTATGACATATAAGTCACGGATTCGAGTCGTGAAAGCAGTCGTTAATACTTGCATTAAGGTAGATCGTCTACATCACACTCCTTGAAGCAATGATAAAGTTGTTTTCGTGTGACCTACATGCATGTCACGGGTTCGAGCCGTAAAAGTAACCAATAATGCGTGTATTAGGTAGACTGTCTACACCACACCCCTTGAAGCAACGGTAAAATTATCTTCGTGTGACGTACAAGTTACGAGTTCGAGCCGTAAAAGTAGTCACGAATGCTTGCTTTAGGATAGAACGTCTATATCACGCCCTTTGAGGTACGATCCTTACCGATCCTGCATGAATGTGGAATACTTTATAGACTGCGAGACTGTCTTTTGCCCTTCTTGAATGTCTTATATGAAAAATATTCACTTGCACTCGTTCTTTGTAATACATTGAATAATTTAGCCTTAAAAATTATAAAGAGTTAGAGTATATATCACTTAATTATAATTAACTTAATCATAGTTAAGTGATTAAGCAATGAAAATTATATACATGATATTTGTGTTGCATTTCATTTGATGCAAATATCAAGAGCAAGTAAACTTTTAATAACATTAAAGACTTTCATTAAACTATTAGAGGTAAACAAATCTAAGCAACAAAAAGTAAACAGAAAGATTTTGATCCAATGCAATGAACTCAACTAATATATATCTTAGCTTATTGGCTGTATGCTTACTTTAACAAACAATTATATATCAAAAATGAAAGAAGGATAGTACAAAGAGAAAGAAATGAATTCTTCTAAGTCTTGACCAAAAAAGAATCAATCGTATTTTTTAATGTCTAAATTGAAACTGGAAGAAAAATGTTTGAAACAATATAAAGAATAATGATAAATAATAGTGCCAAATTAGACATATGTCCCTACACTAGTATTAATTAGAATAATGACTTCCTATTTATATATTTCAAGAGGTCAAAGTAAACTTAAACCTTGAAACCGGCTATCCCACTAAACCCATTTGCTATTTTCCAATTCTTTGTGCTGGCAAAAATAAAAATATTTTATACTAATGTCTACTCTCTAGGTCGCTCGATTGCGACTAATAAATTGCATTTGACAATTGCGAATTATAACACATTTGACAGTTGCCACTTGTTGCGATATATATCGCAATTACGAGATATAAATGGATTTGAATCGATCTCAATGGATCTCTTGTTACTCTCCAGAGGAGTAGGTAGGGAAATTGTGATTAATAAATCATATTTGGTAATTGCGACTTATAAATCGCATGCAGTTAAAAAATACGATTTAGAAATCGCTTTTAATTCGCATATATACTATTTTATAATCGCATTTGTCAAATGAGATTATAAAATGGTATTTATATACAGTCAAACCTCTCTATAACAGCTCGTTTGTTACGAATATTTTTGAATGTTATAGCGAAGTGCTGTTATAGAGAACATATATTATAACATAACATAAAAATTAGTTCTGAAAAAGCTTGACTTTTATAGAAAAGTGTTGTTATATAGAGATGCTATTATAGAGAGGTCTGGCTGTATACGATTCTGTCTATTCATTTTTGTTTATTGTTTTTTAACATTCCTTCAAAAATAATACACCACTAAAATTTTTGAGCCCAAAAGTTCATTTTGGGAAAAATTCGAATCCTGTTACGCAATATTCGCTTGCAATAAAGAAAATGCAGATACAGGCATCATATTTAAAAAGGAGATCTTTTCAAAATCAAATAATATCACAAAATAAGGAGGTCAATTAATTTATTAAGTTGGAATGTCTTATATGAAAAATACTCACTTGCACTCACTGCTTGTAATAATTCAAATAATTTAACCTCAAAAATCACAAATTAGAGTTAGAGTGAAAATTATAAACAAAATATTTGTGTTGTGTTGCATCAATTCATTTGCTGCAAAAATTGGAGCAAATAAACTTTAACAAACAATGATATATAAAAAATGAAAGAAGGATAGTACAAAGAGAAATAAATGAATTCTTCTAAGTTTTGGGTAAAAAGAATTAATACTTTGCATTATTGCTTTGTTAAAATATATACATCAATCATAATTTTTAAATATATGACATAATGACTAAATTGAAATTGGAAGAATAATGTTTGAAACAATATAAAAAGTAATGATAAATAATAGTGCCAAAATAGACATCTGTCCAAACACTAGTAATTAGAATAATGACTTCCTATTTATATATTTCAAGAGGTAAAAATAAACTTAAAACTTGAAACCGGCTATCCACTAAACCAATTTGGCTATTTTCTCAAAAAGAAAAATATTTTATACTAATGTCCACTCTATAGGTCGCTTTGACGTGTCCCTTTAACCATAAATAATATTTCAGTATTTTATATGGTGTTGAAATATTAAAAATTTTGTTTCAAAAGTATTTCAAGTGATGATTCTACAAATCTTCAAATTGTTTTTGTAAGTGAAAGTTATGTCCAAGGAAAAAATTCAACCTCTAAATACTCTTTTTGGAAGTTAATTTTCGAAATACTTTTTATTTCAAATTTAACCAAATATTGTTCAAATGCTTACTTTGTATTAAATCAAGCAAGTGACATCCTAATCAATCCTGATACAACAACAACAACAACAACAACAACAACAACCCAGTGTAATCTCACTAGTGGGGTCTGGAGAGGGTAGTGTGTACGCAGACCTTACCCCTACCCTGGGGTAGAGAGGCTGTTTTCAAATGACCCTCGGCATCCTTCCCTCCAAGAACTCCCCACCTTGCTCTTGGGGTGACTCGAACTCACAACCTCTTGGTTGGAAGTGGAGGGTGCTTACCATCAGAGCAACCCACCTTGTC